>RJVU01079141.1:1799218-1837355 GCA_003731715.1 Anabarilius grahami
CATCCTTATGTGTGACAGAACACCTAAAGCACACATTTTAGTTTTCAGTGATTTTATATTTTTTTTAAATAATTTTATAATATGAATTTGTAAATGTCTTAATGTTTACTACATTTAAAAAAAAAAAATAATAATAATTTTAAACTCTGCACTGGAAAAATCACTTTCTTAATCAGTATTTTGGTCTTGTGCAGTTAAAATATCTAAATCATTGAAACAAGATAAATATCAGGGTAATACTTATTAAATGAAGTGCATTCTTATCAAACCTGCAATTTGCCCTGTTGTGATTATAAAACTGATGAAAATTTGGTTCATGATTAAAACAACAATTGGCCAAGGTGTTTTCTGTTTTAGTGATGGTTACTATATTCTGAAGTCATATGACAGTTTACTGGAAAACAAGACAACAATACTCATTAAGAGTTGTTATGCAGAGTGTAAATGTAACAAAAAAAGAGAGTAAAAATTAATAAACTTTGTGTTTTAGTCTGAAATCGTGACTAAATCAGATGGTGCAATAAATTCACTGAAAGTGCAAGAACTGACATCTTTGTTAAATGTCATGAAAACCCATGAGAGGTTAGCAGCCAGTCAGTACAATCTGTAGAATCATAAGACATGAAATTGAAAAGTTATATATAGCAATTTCCTTCATGTATTACAGGTGATAAATCTATTTAGTGGCACAAGAAAATCAAATCTGAGGCAAATCATTTTTCAATTCAAAAGAATGGAGTAGAGGCCAGTGTGTAATGTACTTCTAGTGGCAAAACACAATCTGGAAAATAGCTCTGGTTCAGAGGCACTTCATATAAGCAGAAACAAGTGAACAAAATTATCATCCACTAGTTCCAAATGTATGTGCAACTTCATAATTTGTGTGCTGCCAGGTTTTAGTGATCATTTCAAACCTACCTTTCATACCACAATTCTTACTTGGGCTTTTAGATATTTGCTACGCTGTTGTGATATTTGGGTGTAGTGAAGTCTCAAAAGCTTGATTCAGGCACTGCCTTCTTTCTTCCCAGTGAATTTGTGCTGTAGCGTGTGCGTTGCAGAGTGTTCTGAGGGCCCCTGTCCCCGTGCGTGCTCTGTGGCTGAGCCACCGATGTGCCATTTCTGTGTAGAGATGCTGTTCTTCTTAAGCCTAGATCGGCCTTGCTTTGAATATTGGAAGAACTTTGTGACCGTTTGATGTCTGATGACCCACGACTCACCTTGCCATTCGCAAGTTCACCACCGAGTCTGCTACGACTTAGGTTATTGCTATTGGCTTTAGCTTCTGAAGATCTATTATGTGTCCCATTGGAGAGTGAAACTCCAGATGGGCTCTTCACCCCCGTATCACCCATTTTCACAGGTTCATTGTCTCGAGACCTTCGAAGTGAGTCCTTCTTCATGAAACCACCTTTGAGAAATGCGAAGACACTATCGTGACGTTTCGTCTCCTGTCCCTTTCTCTGTTTCTCCTCTGGTTGATCTCGCTCCTTGCCTGGGTCACTCCTCTGTGTGGTTTCCCAGCCGCTTTGACCACTGGAACTGGATTGGATCCCTGCATTAGAGCTCTTGCTGGACTGCGATTGTTCCTGTTTTGATTTTCTGCTGCTTCGTCTAGTCAAAATCCCATCTTCCCTTGGTCTACTGTTGCTGCTGGGCTGTTGGCCTGTTGCTTTCTCTGAGCTACTTCTTTCTTGACCCTGTGGTATTTTGAGATACTCCAGAGGTTCGAGGCTGCTGTGGCTTGAAGATTTGGCTGCAGGTTTTTTCGTATCGTCTTCTTTACTGACTTCTTTATCTGAAGGTCGAGTCATTAGGGCAACAATGGGGTCTTTGGTGCATCTTGGCCTCCTCCCAGACTCTAAATACTCCACTAGCTCTGCAGGAGCCGGGTCAGGAGCTGAGGCAGGTTTGTGGCGGTCTTTGTTTCCAAAGGACCATCGCAGTGGGAGCACTCTGGTCTTGGTGGGACTTTTCATGCTTACGCTACGCCCTTGGATTCCTCGCACGAAAGGTCTGCTTTCGAACCCACCTAAAGACACTGACATTTACACAATATTCAGTACATGGTGGAAAACACTTGCCCACAACAAAACAAGTAAAGAACTATGATAAATTCTCTGTCAAGCAACGTCCTTTTACTATTTACATTTCTTATTTACAATGACTAAAACAAACTTGCTGGGTAAACTCACCTCTCTTCTCAATTGGGGGCTCATTTTGAAAGACGGGAGACTCTGGGGAGTCTGGGATGGAAGAAGGACATGTTGTGGAAGACCTTGATACCATACTTCCTCTTTTACTGTCACCATTTAAACGTATGAGCCAGTGGTCTGACATGGAGGAGCTAGTGGAACCTGTACAAGGAGACAATCAAGACTGTTTAGTGGCTAGTCCATGTTTCTCCTAGACAAGGACATGGAGTATGCTGCCCCTTAATTTTTAAGAAACTAAAATAATGTCCTGTATTATTGTTTCCATGACGACCAATTGACAAATACCCAGTTGCAGCATCTTAGCCGCCTGTCAAATTAACTGAAATCAACTAAAAAAATGTCTCAGGTTACATCTGTAAACCATGGTGAAGGGAATGAGACACTGTGTCTCTTTTAAAGATGATATGGGAGCTCTCCTGTGCGATTACATCTTAATCAAATATCCAATGTCATTGGTGCAACGTCACCCTGTGACACATGGCAGTGTACCATGGAAGCTATAAAGGGTACCCGCAACAACACACTGTCAGCTTCTGATTGGATAAAAGCAATTCACTCATAGGCATGCAGGAAGTATGGCAAGGCAACACAGCACCTGAAAGAACTCCAGCACTGAACCAACCGGGCAGTTAACTGGGTCCATTGTGTTCATGGTGTAAAGTTTACTTGTGGAGGGAGCTCTAGAGTTTAAGATGGTCTCAACCAGAGTTTACGAGTTGGTCCCCCTTAGGGGCAAACCCAAAGCTTCCACTTCTCCGGGTAGGGGTGATATATAGTGCCCCGGCCTGCAACAGAAGGTCCCTCGTGATTGGAATCTTACAAGAGGAGCTGTCCAGGAGAGATAGGAGGTCCAAGAACCAAACCTGGGCCAGCAAGAACGGGGCTACTAACAGCAGACGAACCCCATCCTGGTGAACCCTCTCTAGAACTCCTGGGTGCAGAGTGATTGGGGGAAATGTATACAGACGCAGCCTCTGCCACGTCTGCACCATGGCATCCAGCCCTAGTGGAGCTGGATGCATTAGGGAGAACCAGAGTGGACAGTGCGCCGTCTGCTCGGATGTGAACAAGTCCACTTCCACCTGGCCGAACTCCTTCCAAATCAACTTCACCACCTCAGGGTGAAGTGTCTATTCCCTGGGCCTCAGCCCCTGCTTTGAAAGGATGTCTGCTCCCTGTTTAAGGTGCCCAGGAATGTACAGTGCCTATAGAAATGACTCGTACCATGTGAAAATCTAAACCTTTTGTCACATTACACCCTGGAAAAAAAATAAAGTCTACCCTTTTTGGAGCTGTATGTACAGATTATAACCCTCATAGTGAAAATAACATTTTAAAACATTCTGGAGGATTGTTAAAAATTGAAAAACTAGAATAACAGGGTTGGAAAAGTCATCAGTCCCCTGATTTAATACTTTGTAGAGCCACCTTTTCCTTTAATTACAGCAAGTAATCTTTTTGGATATGTCTGTACTAGCTTTGCACACCTAGTTTGGGGAATATTTGCCCATTATTCCTTGCGGAATTGTTCAGTCAAATTCTGTGGTGAGCGGCAATGAACTGCTCTCTTCAAGTCCGTCCACAGATTTTCTATCGGATTTAGGTCAGGGCTCTGAATTGGCCACTCAAGGACATTCACCTTCCTATCCTTAAGCCATTGCGTTGTTCTTTTGGCTGTGTGTTTAGGATCATTGTCTTGTTGGAAGGTGAATGACCTGCCCATCTTCAGCTGTCTAGCAGAGGTTTTCCTCAAGAATTTGGATGTACTTGACAGCATCCGTTTTTCCTTCAATCCTGACCAATCACCCAGTCCCCGCTGAAGAGAAACACCCCCACAACATAATGCTGCCACCACCATGCTTCACAGTGGGTATGGTGTGTTTTGGCTGGTTTGCTTTTTGCTAAATATAGCGCTTGGAGTTCAGTCCAAAACGGTTGGTTTTGGTCTCATCAGACCATAGCACCTTTTGCCAGATAGCATCAGAGTCTTCCAGGTGTGTTTTTGCATAGCACAAACAAGACTGAGTGTGGCACTTTTTCAGGAAAGGCTTCTTTCTTTCAGTGCTATGTTTGGCGTAAAGCAAACACAGCACACCTCCCAAAACACACCATACCTACTGTGAAGCATCGTCTCTTCAATGGGCAAATATTCCCTGATCTAGGTGTGCAAAACTAGTACAGACATATCCAAAAAGATTAATGGCTGTAATTAAAGCAAAAGAAGCCTTTGCAAAGTATTAGATCAGGGGACTGATTTTTTGACTTTTCCAACACTGTTATTCTAGTTTTTCAGTTTTTAATAATCCTCCAGAATGTTTTAAAATGTTATTTTCACTTTGATGATGAGGGTTATAATGTGTACACAGTAGGGATGTCACAATTCTCAATATAATATTGAACCATTTGGTACAACATCCACGGTTCATTAAGCCCTTGTGAATTGCATTTTTTTTTTCAGCTTTGCATTTAAATAATTTCCCTGCATTTTATTTCTCTCTGAATTGGTTTGTGTGTACCCGTGAGTCTACGCGCTGAGATGACTAAATGTCCAATCACTATGCACTAAAATTAGGGGTTGCTTAGCCAAGCTTGCAATGCTGGTGTCAGATTTCACACTTTAACAAGGTGAGCAGGGAAGTGAGGCTGCAATACGAGGAAGCATCACCGTCTTTCAAATCTGTGGTGTAGGTAGGGGTGTGCGATATTATGATTTTTGATTGTGGATGATTAAAATGTCTCCACAATCTGCTTTTGAATAAATATCATAGTATTGTGCTACAGTACACATTCTAACATTTGCAGTTCTGGCACCTCCGTCCCAATTTACTGTACAACGCGACATACATTCACATCACATGTTAATGCAGAGGTAGATTTACGCTCGCGGGACACTGCAGTTATTCGCAATCATGAAAGTTCATTATTTGCATGCGTTTTAAAGCCTTGCTGGTTAAACTTTTTATGCGCGTGCTGTTCTGACATGCGCTTTTCTGAGCGTGCGATCGAAGGACGTTCACACTAAAAGCCTGTCAAACAGCACGTGATTACTGGACTAAGTTATCTTTCACATCTTATAGCACTAATACTGTCAATTACACACAAGGTTAAAATAAACACAGTCAGTTATGTCTAAAGTGAAAGTAAACAGTTAAGAGAAAATCGGATGCGTGTCTATATATTAGATGCGTGCAGGTCTTAAAGTGACAGCAGCCTAATAGTAAACATGCTGTAGCTTGTCCTTAAAGGGATAGTTCACCCCAAATGTAAAATTCTGTCATTTTTTACTCACTCTAATGTTGTTCTAAACCTGTATTAATTTCTTTCTTCTGTAACACACAAAAGATGATATTTTGAAGAATGTTGGTAACCAGACATTGACTTCTATAGTATTTTTTTTCCTACAATGGAAGTCAATGGGGACCAGCAACTCTTTGGTTACCCACATTCTCAAAATATGTTTTATGTTCAACAGAAGAAAAAAACTTCATTTAGGTTTAAAACAACTTGAGATTGAATAAATTACAGAATTTTCATTTTTGGGTGAACTATCCCTCTAATGTTGAAATGAAATGAAATATAATTTATCGTCCCTGATAGGGAAATTTGGAGTGGACTCAAAAGCAACATTCAAACATCAAAAAGAGACATTGTATCTTTGTTTTGGATTTTACATTGAGGTTTCCATACCATACCTAATGACACTTTCTAATACAGATTGGTAAAAAAGCAAAAAAAATTCTATCGACACCATAAAACCACAGTCTACGTAAAAAATACAATCTTTGTGTAAGTCGTTCACAGACCCAATGAACATGACTGTCCCATATAAGAGATCTGTCTACATACACACTTAAGCCGGGCACACATTTAACAACTACCTAAAACATTCTAAGACTGTGCTCAACACTCAGGGATTGTTTCCTGCGACTGCGGCAGATTTAAATACTTACACATGAAATCTGAACACCGACTGTAATCGCCGACTGAACGCAACTGGCTCTGACTGGATGCGTTAGAGCGTGATCAGTCATAAGTATCAATTTACATTCATAATCGGCCTTACAATCGTTTGTCCCCGGCTTTAGACACTTGTAAGACTACACCTGTGTAACTTCCTGATTGTGAACACATACAGGCATACGGTCTCCAATACCCTTAGGATAAAAAAGGATAATCTCGGTTTTCTTTGTGTTCACTTTAAAAAAAATGAGCCTCACATCAATCAATAAATGACATAACCGCAGAATAAAGAATAGAAGAAGAGTCTTGCTTTTTCAATAAACCTAGAATAGCTGTATCATCAGAATACTTCAGAATGTAGTTCTGCGGTGCCTATTAAAGTGCCAGTACTACAGTGTTTCACTTGAGACAGACTATTTCTTACTTTAACTCTCTGAGTTCTATTTGTTAAAAAGGAATAGCTCCACTGTATGATTGCAGGATTCACACCTAACTGCTTTAATTTTATAATTAAAACATATGGTTGGATAGTATTAATTGCTGAACTAAAATCAATAAAAAGCAGTTGAGCATAAGCATCTGAAACCTCCAGGTGATTTAAAACCGAATGCATCAAACTATTAATAGCGTCACCCATCCCTCTACCTTTCCTATAAGCGAACTGAAGTGGATCTAATTGGTTATTATCATCTACTCTTAACATTGACACCATACACTTCTCACTACTGACATGAGAGAACTTGGTCTGAAATCATTATTCTCAAGGGGACGAAATTTTGGCACAGGAATAATGAGAGACTTTTTCCAAATAGCTGGAACTACTTTGGAGTCAACAGACCTTTGAAATATAGAGCACCAAACCGGGGACAATTCCTCTGCACAGACTTTTAATAAAAAGGACAAGATACCATCAGAGCCAGCAGATTTCTTCAGACACATGTGTTTAAATAGTCAATGGGGTTGTCAATAAAACAACAACCACTGTAGCTCAGTGGTTAGAGCGTGGCACTAGCAATGCCAAGGTCATGGGTTCGATCCCAGGGATTGCACATACTCAGATACAAATGTATAGTATAATGCAATGTAAGTCGCTTTGGATAAAAGCGTCTGCCAAATGCATAAATGTAAATGTAAAGAGAAAATCACCCACTGTTCTTGACTGAAAAACTTTAATACAGTAGCTTTAATAAGAATCAATGTATAATTTAAAGTGAAGTCTATGTAGTAGGTTTTTTTTTTTTTTTACATTTGTTCCTTTAATTTCTTGGTATTGTAAAACTGTGAGCTGCCAGTGTTAATCTTTATATTTATTTTAAATTATACAATACACTAGGAATGTGAACAAGTATTTTTTGTTTGTTCATTTGCTTATTAAAATAAAGACTATTGCACAGAAATAGTATTTTTTCTCCGTAACCTCTTACTGTTCCTGTTGCCTATGGATAGAATAACAAAAAACACTGATGTGCCAAGCCATCAGAACCGAACCGGAACGAAAACCGGGGTTAAAAAAAAACGAGGTGTGTATTGAACTGTGGGCTAACTGTATTGTTGCATCCCTAGTTCACATAGCTCAAAAAAGTTAGACTTAATTTATTTTATTTTCCAGGGTGTAATGTGCTCTCAAGGAGAGTAGCTGATCTGGTAAGGGGGCACGACCGCAGACCCTCCTGATGATTTATGTAGGAGACTACTGATGTTGTCTGAGCAGACAAGAACATGATAGCCCTCTGATGTCTGGGAGGAAGTACCTTAGTGCTACAAATCAGTGCTACGATCTGAGCAGGAGACAGTTGTGCCCATCTATGAAGTACTGGAATAGGAGTACTGGAGTAGGAGTAAAATTCTATACTCTCTTTTGCCAAGAGAGACTGAACCTCTTGTTCCAGCAACTGATCCTGCTCTGGTCTGACTATCGTGGATAGTACTCCTTTGAATCGAGGTTGACGAACTGAATTCTGTACCCTTTTTTTATAATCTGCAGAACCCATTGAGAAATGTTTGGAAGAAGCTTCCACACTGCCAAAAAATTCTATTAAGGGAATCAGTCTCTCAAGACTGACCTCTGGTGCTCTCTGACTACTGAGTCCGGTGCCCTTAAGTGGATGAGCAGCAAGGAATAACCAAACACACTGCTCAGTGCTACAATGGGTTTGGGCAGACACTAAGCAATGGGCTTGCTGGAAACCACTGCGCCCCCAAAACACAGAGGGTGGAGGGAGTAGCAAATCAATTTCCTGAGGGCACCATGAAGAAGCAGTCACACTTTGCCACTTTGACCTCAGAGGGGTCTGCCCTCAAAGGCTCGAGAAGTGACACTCTCCTTTTGTTATTGTCAGTGCGAAGAGCTAGCTGTGGGCTTGGGCTGCTCCCTGGCAGGGGCCTGGCCTTGGCGAGGGATGAGCCTCTGGAAGGTCGGCGCTTGCTTTTTAGCCTCCTGGAACCTTTTAAGGACAGTGTTGACTGCGTCACCAAAGAGACCAGGTGGCAAGAGTGGGATGTCCATCAGGAAGCCTTTGTCTTTTATGCCTGGGAGGTTCAACCATATGTCTCTCCGTAGCCACCATACCTGCCATGGAGCGGGCAGATGGCACAGCTTTCTCCTTGGTGGCACAAAGAGACCTTTAGAGGGCCTTAAGGGACGATGCAGTCTCAGGGGAGAGATAACTCACAAGCCTCTCTTCAACCCTTGGCATCGCCCCATAGCCATGCATGTTCAGCCCCATAATCCCATGATTTGAGACCACGGGACTAAAAAGCCTAGTGAAAATGGCTTGTTCCAGGACCTCAATACCTCAGTGAGGAGGTCCGAAAAGAACGGCAGGCCCCGACGCAGAGGCTGTGATTTACTAGGCATGAAATGTTCGTCTAACTTTCTAGCAAACTTCCTGCCTCTCAGCGAGCCACAACCTCCACTAGCTCCTCACATGCAGGGGAGAGAGCTGGTGAGCTGCCCACTCCTCAAACTCTCCTGCCTTGATATTGACGATATCCACCTCCTCAGAGCTAGATACAGATACAAATATTGGCTGCACACCCATACTGAAAATGCTTTTGATTTAAGGCCCTGATATACATAAGCAAATTTCTTTTTCGTTCTTTGTTTAGGGGTAAAACGAAGTTCGAAATACGTGAGCAGCGATACACTGTTATCGAACATCTGACGGCAATCACACTGCTGAGAGCAGCATTTACTGTAAATGAATACAGTGCTCAGCGTAAATGAGAACACCCCCTTTGAAAAGTAACATTTTAAACAATATTTCAATGAACACAAAGAGTTTCCAAAATGTTGACAAGACTAAGTTTAATATAACATCTGTTTAACTTATATCATGAAAGTAAGGTTAATAATATAACAGATTAGACACATTTTTCAGTTTTACTCAAATTAGGGTGATGCAAAAATGAGTACACCCCACAACAAAAACTACTACATCTAATAGTTTGTATGGCCTCCATGTTTTTTAATGACAGCACCAAGTCTTCTAGGCATGGAATGAACAAGTTGGTGACATTTTGCAACATCTATCTTTTTCCATTCTTCAAGAATGACCTCTTTTAGAGACTGGATGGAGAGTGATGCTCTACTTGTCTCTTAAGAATTCCCCATAGGTGTTCGATTGGGTTCAGATCAGGAGACATACTTGGCCACTGAATCACTTTCACCCTGTTCTTCTTCAGAAATGTGTTTAGGATCACTGTCATGTTGGAAAAGTGCATGACGACCAAGGGCACAGAGTGATGGAAGCATCTTCTCTTTCAGTATAGAGCAGTACATCTGTGAATTCATGATGCCATCAATGAAATGCAGCTCCCCGACACCAGCAGCACTCATGCAGCCCCACATAAGGACACTGCCGCCACGTTTCACTGTGGGCACCTTGCATTTTTCTTTGTATTCCTCACCTTTGCGACGCCATACAGTTTTGAAGCCATCAGTTCCAAAAACATTTATCTTGATCTCATCACTCCAGAGTGTAGAGTCCCAGTAGTCTTCATCTTTGTCATCATGGGCCCTGGCAAAATCTAGGCAGGCTTTTTTGTGCCTGGGTTTTAGGAGAGGACTCTTTTGTGGACGGCACCCATGCATGCCATTCCTCTGCAGTGTATGCCGTATTGTGTCATGGGAAATAGTCACCCCAGTTTGGCTTTCTATTTCTTTAGATAACTGCAGTGAACTTGCATGCCGATTTTCTTGAACCCTTCTCATCAGAAGATGCTCCCGTCGAGGTGTTAACTTCCGTGGACGACCTGGACATCTCTGTGAGATGGTTGCAGCTCCATCTTTTTTAAATTTTTGTACCACTTTTGCTACAGTATTCTGACTGATAAGTAAGGCTTTGCTGATCTTCTTGTAGCCTTCAACTTTCTGGTGTAAAGAAATTATTTTCTTTCTCAGGTCTTGTGAAATTTCTATTCCATGTGGTGCCATTGCTGACAGCATGAAATGGGAAGGGGTTTTAACACCCTTTTATAGTCAACTGTCTGCTGGACACCTGTGTAATGAATAATTAGACACACTTGTGGTTGAATTCTTGTTAAATTAGAAATTTGTAGTCAAAAATGTAGCTTTGCTCCAGAGATTTTTAGTGGGGTGTACTCATTTTTACAACACCCTAATTTGAGTAAAACTGAAAATTGTGTTCTCCAATTTATATTATTAACCTTACTTTCATGTTATAAGTTAAACAGATGTTATATAAAACTTAGTCTTGTCAACATTTTCGAAATTGTTTTTGTGTTCATTGAGATATTGTTTAAAATGCTACCTTTCAAAGGGGGTGTACTCATTTATGCTAAGCACTGTATGTAAATATGTGCTTCACGCTTTCCTCTCAATAACAAAATAAACAACAAAATTTAGAAAAGAGCAAGCATTTTAATAAAGCATAAGAAAAGCATCTGATCATAGCAACGTGGATATGTTTGTTTGCATGAGCTCTGCAATTTGGCACTCTAGTAAAGTCACATCACGTTTATTTATATAGCACTTTATACAATAGATTGCTTAAAATCAAGCAGCTTTACCGTATTAAACAGTGTCAGTGTCTCGTTTCATCAGAAGGACAACTTCATTTTCTACTATAATGCAGCGCTCCAGCGTGTTCATGTTTTCACTCGCGGACGTCTGACCTCCACAAATTGAACAGGAGAAATGAAGCAGAAAAGATTTCCACACTTTTCCTGAGTGTTCGCTTTGGTAAGCTGTTTTGAACTCCCAAAACAAACTTCGTTTGGAGTTTGTTTTGGGAGTTCAAAAGAGCTTTCCAAAGTGAACTTTCCTGATTTTGTTTTCGATTTCGCTTGAAGTATATCGGGGCCTTTAACTTGCACTGAACTACTTTAAGATAAAGTGACTTAGTACAGCAGTCAGAAAAACTGGTCCTACACTCAAAATTTCACAACACCAAATGTATTCTGTGACTGTGGAACATTCACATTACAGTATTAATGAAAAAAACAAAACACAGATATGCTTCCAGCCTAACATTGATCCAATGCAACAAACAAAAGGTCAGTCAACCTCCATTTGAAACCTGGCCACAAAGGCTCATTCACTGACCTCTGACTGAGCTGTTGGCAGACCAGGGAGGGATGACATTTCTTCTCTGGTAGAACAGGATATATGCCCCTCGCGTACACAGTTCCTCCTCTGGCACAAGCTCCACGCTGCTATCGTCATAACTGTACCAGCGGCCATCCACGGAGTTCCTACAATAGGCTGTTTTGCACAGACATATACTGAGTGGTGTGTTCACATCTATTGATTTAAACTTCACATTTTCATTTATTTATGTAGGGTTTCATTAGTGGCTCATGCACTGATGAGTTTCTAGGGAACATTTGCCAAAACAAAAAGTGTAAAAGAAATGTAAATGCATTTTGTATGTTGTTTAACTGGTTGGTATCTGAGTAGTCCATAGAAACATGAGCATAACCTTCTTCCCCCAAGATTTTTTAGGTTGAAATTTATAATGAATAAATGAGGGAAAGCAAAGTAAAAAAGATAAATAATAAAGTGTGTGAAAACATCATAAACCATGGGCAAGGACCTCCCAAAAAGACAAATTCTCTTGTAAAGGATTCTATATATATGGTATGACTACTGTAACTTTTTTTTTCAGAATTGTGAGATAATCTCATAATTACAAGATAAAAGCTCACAATTCTGACTTTTTTTTCTCCCCTCGGTCAGAATTGCAAGTTTATATTTATTTTTTTATTCCATGGCAGAAACAAGCTTCCATGCAATCCTATTATGAAGGGGCTGTCAATACAATAAATCTAAAAATATCAATAAGATAAAACAATATCTGATTTCATGATTTCTGACTAGTCCTTATTAATGAGACCATAAAATCAACAAATCAGTAATATAAGTAAATGTGAAAAAAAAGATTGTATTAAACATATTTAAATTATATTTTAAGTTAACATGGTAACATTGCCAGTTTAAAAATTCCCTTCATAAACCATGTCAATATTTAGTTTGTGAACATGACATATCTATTGTTACACAAATTATGACTGTCCCTCAGTTGTACCATTTTCATTATGATTGTATTTAGGATTCATAAAATGCTATATTATCGTTAGCAAGATAAAAATGAATTTCATTTAATTCCCAAAATGTTTAAAATGCCATTTCTATCATAGAATATTAAACACAATTCATAATTTGAGATTTGATTTGTGGAAATGAAAAGCACAAAAATGTCATAATTCACCTAAAACGCAATGTATAAATGAATTGCAAAACATTGTTGACAAGAATGTAAGAATGTGTCTTCATAGATTTATATTACTTAATGAAATCCTCAAAGCCAAAATTACAGAGAGCTGAAGAAACATAAAAAACCCTTGTGTAACAATAATAAAAGAGAAATGGTTTTTAGACCCCCTGCTTCAATACTATCAGAGATCCCAGCACACTCACATGTGTAATGACCTCCATGCATGCCTCCGTGGTGGTTGCAGACTGCATACAGGTCATAAAGGAAGTCAGTATCCCCATGTTTCCAAGTTGAAGGCAAAGGGGCCAGATTCTTCATGCTCTGACTGCGTTTCACCACATGGGGTGTCATATCCAAAGCGCTCACAGGGAAGCGGATGAGGGTGGACAGCTTGTTTCGCCGTTTGCCCACCTGCCGAAAGCGCTTCAAGTGCAGAATGAGGATGTCAGGCAGGGTCCATAAGCTCATCTTCACCATCCCCTGCTGCATCTGCTTGCAATGAGGGCACTTCCATGCATCGTCTGGTGCCAGCTGCAAGACAAACATTTGCTATAAACAGTCTAATAGGCCTACTCATTAGTGATGTATGTCACAGACAATAAATCATTGTAGTTAGTCTGATACTCCCCATGTAAGATTCATGATCACAGGTATATGAATAACTTTTTCTTTGTGGGGACTTTTTGAAATGCATGCAGGATGCAGTGATTCTCCATTATCAATCAAACCATGTCATTATCTGAACCTGTTTTGTCTCAGTGTGGTGCAGTAAAACATTTATGTATCAGGAATACGCTGCTGAGACAGACTGGAGTGCAGTGAACATGCAGAGAGAAAAGAACAACAAGATCTGAATATTTACAGAAGTGGACCATTAGTAACACAATATTTATAACTTCAAAATATTTATTACAGAAAAGGGCATGATTTAATTCCAGCTGGACAGCCATTTCTCACAGGCACTGTGCACCATATAACTGAAGTCCTGGTATAAGTGTTGCTTCAGTAATGACATGACACTGTTAGGGGATCGATAATTATTTGTGGAGCCAATCATGATGAGGCAACTCTCAGGGGTTCATGGGGAAGATTTATCATGTTTTGCTTGTCCAGAACAGGCAGTATATAGAGAAGAATGAATTCAGAGTGACCTTCTAAAGAGAGTGAGAGTATATGGGATGTGAGGGACAAAGACGGTAGGAGGGAAACCAGCTCCATTTGCTCCTCAAGTGGGTTTTGTCTTGAATAATCTTGGAATATGGAATAGCGATTGGTCCTGCTAATCAAAATGTCTAGCACCTTGAATTGCAAGTATAAATTATCTAGAGAACATTTTCTACTGCATTAATCCCCACTAGTGTCAAAAATGACAATTTTTATTCAATATTTTGACTATATGAGTGCATATTTTGTTTCTAACAATTTAAAATACAGCATGTTGTCCAACTGAATCAGTCAATTGAAATAAATTCTCAGTCTGGACAGTTATGGCTGTTACATAAAATTAAATTAAAAACTCCTGACATAATAGCAAAATAATTGGTTCAGATCCTAAAGATCCTAACAACATAAATGCTCTGCTAGAATATGAATTTATGTAATTGGTTGCTCTTATGTTAGATTGTAGAGCTCTCTACATTGCAAGAGATTTCAATGTAATCACCGTTTCAAGTTTCAACAGGCCACTTCAGAGTGTCTACAGAGGCACTACACTCATAACTAGACAGGCCTAGAATTAAACATGAAATATATCAAAAGTTTGGTAACAAATATGTATATATATATATATGTACAGTGCTCAGCGTAAATGAGTACACCCCCTTTGAAAAGTAACAGTTTAAACAACATCTCAATGAACACAAAAACAATTTCCAAAATGTTGACAAGACTAAGTTTAATATAACATCTGTTTAACTTATAACATGAAAGTAAGGTTAATAATATAACTTAGATTACAAATTTTTCAGTTTTGCTCAAATTAGGGTGATGCAAAAATGAGTACACCCCACAACAAAAACTACTACATCTAGTACTTTGTATGGCCTCCATGATTTTTAATGACAGCATCAAGTCTTCTAGGCATGGAATGAACAAGTTGGTGACATTTTGCAACATCTATCTTTTTCCATTCTTCAAGAATGACCTCTTTTAGAGACTGGATGCTGGATGGAGAGTCATGCTCAAATTGTCTCTTCAGAATTCCCCATAGGTGTTTGATTGGGTTCAGATCAGGAGCCAATGAATCACTGTTCTTCTTCAGAAATCCAACAGTGGCCTTAGATGTGTGTTTAGAATCATTGTCATGTTGGAAAAGTGCACGACGACCAAGGGCACAGAGTGATGGTAGCATCTTCTCTTTCAGTATAGAGCAGTACATCTGTGAATTCATGATGCCATCAATGAAATGCAGCTCCCCGACACCAGCAGCACTCATGAAGCCCCACATAAGGACACTGCCACCACTATGTTTCACTGCAGGCACCATGCATTTTTCTTTGTATTCCTCATGTTTGCGACGGCATACAGTTTTGAAGCCATCAGTTCCAAAAACATTTATCTTGGTATCATCACTGCAGAGTGTAGAGTCCCAGTAGTCTTCATCTTTGTCATCATGGGCCCTGGCAAACTCTAGGCTGCCTTTTTTGTGCCTGGGCTTTAGGAAAGGCTTCTCTCGTGGACAGCACCCATGCATGCCATTCCTCTGCAGTGTACACCGTATTGTGTCACGGGAAATAGTCAACCCAGTTTTGGCTTTCTACTTCTTTAGATAACTGCAGTGAACTTGCATGCCGATTTTCTTTAACCCTTCGCATCAGACGATGCTCCTGTCGAGGTGTTAACTTCCGTGGATGACCCGGACATCTCTGTGAGATGGTTGCAGTTCCATCTTTTTAAAATCTTTGTACCACTTTTGCTACAGTATTCTGACTGATAAGTAAAGCTTTGCTGATCTTCTTGTAGCCTTCAACTTTGTGGTGTAAGGAAATTTTTTATTGTTTCCTTCTGGAGCATCAGTGAATGTTTGAACCTTTTTTAATAGTTGTGTTTCAGTCCCTCAGTTGTCCTCAGCGTGATAAAATGGATCTGAAAATCATACAGTCACTGCTGGAAAGGGTTCAAATATGCACAAAATGCTTAAAAACTGAAGAATCTGCAGGTCCTGGAGGATTTTTCTGAAGAACAGAGCTCAGTTTAACTGCTCAGAGCAAACAAGGGACTCATGAACAACCATCACAAAACAAAAAAACAGTCGTGGATCATCCAGGTAACCACACACAGTATTAAGAACCAATGGTTCACATACTTTTGAATGGGGCCATTTGAATAAATTCAGCTTTTTTTTTCTTTTCTTGTGGACAATATGTAAAAATCTTTTACGTAAGATATCTTACTCAGGACAGTACTAAACAAAAAATAACATGCATTCTGTATGATCTCTCTTATTTTGTTAAAATTTTTCACAGATTCTGCAAGTGGTTCACATACTTTTTCTTACAACTGTACATCCTGTAATGCCTGAAACATTGTNTTTAAAGTCATTCTAACTCAACATTCTGTCATTTATGTGGAACCCAATTTGTTTTTTTGTTTTTTTGGAAGAATTGTTACACAAATAATTGAACTGAATAAAAAAAATGTGCCAATAAAGGCATTTGCATTGTTAAAAACAATTAATTCTGTTCTTTTGAACTCTCGGTTCGCGAAAAATAATTATCACAGTTTCCAAAAGACATGAAGCAGCACAACTGTTGTCAACATTGGTAATAATAATGTTAGAATTAAAGCTGCAAGCAGCGATGAAAGGGCCCTCGCACACAGGCTCACCACCACCCGTTGGCCTTAGGAAAACAGTGAACAGTGGGCGACATGCATGTAAGCGTGTAAATACAGGAGAATTATGGCAGTCATTTCAGAGTGCCACACTTCCTGCTGCCAACAGGTGGTGCTTTGACTGTAACTGAATATTGCCTTGTAGATGTCTTCAGGCCAGGACTATTATCAAACATGTGAATTTTGGAACAGTCCGGACATCGCATGCCTGAGTTACAACAACTTCCTGTTTCTTGGCGTTAATCGCATACTTTAGCACTTAGCCAAGTGTTGCATGATTTAACTTGTTTCTAGCATGTTTGGTACTTTGTGGCATATTTAAATGTGTTTCAGGGAGTGAATTACAGTGTAAAGCATGCCATTTCCTGTTGACAACAGGTGGCAACATGACTAACTGAATATTTGTGTGTAGATGTCTTCAGGCCAGGACTCTTATCAAACATGTGAAGTTTGGGGCAGATCGGACATTGTATTCCTGAGTTACAGCAACTTCCTCTCTCATGGAGAAACATCAAATTTTGTCAGGCCGTCACGGACACGCCCTTCAGCGAAAACTCAAGATCTTTGCAATTTAACATCGCTAAAGCCTTAAGATTAGACTGACCAAATATGATGTTGATCTTGTTAAATCTCAATGAGGAGTTAATAACAGTGTAAACATGACATTTCCTGTTGCCCGCAGGTGGCAGTATGACTGTAACTGAATATTTTCATATAGATGTCTTCAGGCCAGGACTCTAATAAAACATGTGAAGTTTGGGGCAGATCCGACACTGTATGCCTGAGTTACAACAACTTCCTGTGTCATGGCGAAACATCAAATTTTGTCAGGCCGCCACGGACACACCCTACAGTGAAAACTCAAGATCTTCACAATTTAATGCCGCAAAGGCCTTTAGGTTAGACTGACCAAATATGACATTGATCTGATTAAAGCTCTAGGAGGAGTTCGTTAAAGTACAATGTCTGGAAATGGCAAAAACTGCACAAAATAAAATGCAGAGAAAATCGTTGGGTTTTCAACCCCCAAAGTTTTCAACCCCCAACTCTTAATGCATTGTTTCCTTCTGGAGCATCAGTGAATGTTTGAACCTTTTTTAATAGTTGTGTTTCAGTCCCTCAGTTGTCCTCAGTGTGATAAAATGGATCTGAAAATCATACAGTCACTGCTGGAAAGGGTTCAAATATGCAAAAAATGCATAAAAACTGAAGAATCTGCAGGTCCTGGAGGATTTTTCTGAAGAACAGAGCTCAGTTTAACTGCTCAGAGCAAACAAGGGACTCATGAACAACCATCACAAAACAAAAAAACAGTCGTGGATCATCCAGGTAACCACACACGGTATTAAGAACCAATGGTTCACATACTTTTGAATGGGGCCATTTGAATAAATTCAGCTTTTTTTTTTCTTTTCTTGTGGACAATATGTAAAAATCTTTTACGTAAGATATCTTACTCAGGACAGTACTAAACAAAAAATAACATGCATTTTGTATGATCTCTCTTATTTTGTTAAAATTTTTCACAGATTCTGCAAGTGGTTCACATACTTTTTCTTACAACTGTACATCCTGTAATGCCTGAAACATTGTCACCATATCCACACATAAAGAGATGTATTGAGTCGAGTAAATGACACAGGTTAGAGTAATAAAAAGAGTGTGAGATTAGAGGAAAGAGTACCTGCTCCTCTTTGGTGTAAAGCTGAAAACACTCATCCAGAGTGCAGCTGTGCTGCTGTACATGATTCTGCTGCTGGAGTCTCACACTCTCTGCATCCTCAATAACTTCCTCTTGAATGTTACCAAAGAGACTGAAACAGATATGAAACACACAAGAATTCTAAAATTCAAATGATATTACTGAGAAGGTTCTTACAAATACTGGGAAATTTACACAATGGTTTTAAATTAAATGAACATCTTTGCCTTTAAAGAAGAAAAAAAAAATATAGCAGCATGTATCTCACCATTCTTTTATTCTGTTCTCCCATTCAATTACAAGCTTCACATGCAGAGGACCACCAGGACCGCAGAACTTCAGGGCCCTGTGAGAAAAGACATGATTCAAATTGTGAGTTCGTTTTTCAGCCACTAGGGGGCAGACTATAATCAGTGTTGTGAATTTAATAGAATGAAATAGCATTAGGACAGCAAGAAAGTTACAGTTCATTTATAATTTGGCAGACTGATACTGCCATTCTCTTTTATTTTGCCATTTTATTTTTAATTGAATTAAATTTACATTACCGTTTGAAGGTTTAGGGTAAGTTATTTTTTTATACTTTTTTTTCCCAGAAAGGACTGCTGGACGTGATCAAAGGTGACAGTAAAGACATTTATAAAAGATTTATATTTCAAATAAATGGTGTTCTTTTTTAATGTAAAGTATAATATATACAATAATTTTTTTTTTTTTTTAATATAATTTAACTTATGGCTTTTTGCCTTTGATTGTACAGTAAAGGAGGGAGGGTAAAGAAACTACCAAGACAAGACTGAACATGACCACATGCAACTGGGTCATGACTAGACTCAACTATGATGATTATGTCTTACTGCTGTGATACAGCTCATGTCATTTTGTGTTCTAATAAGAACATGTTTTTTAACTTGTTTCATCATTACAAAACAAGACAAAAAAATATAGAGGGAGAGAGAAAAAGATATAGAATAAAATGTCCAGAAAGCAAAGTAAGTCAGAACAACGGCCAGTTCATTTATGCTTTAAATTGCAAGTCTAAACATAGCTTTTTACATTATTCATGGTAATTACCAGTAGGATTAATCTGTAGTTCTCACTATCATTACAGGTCCTCGGACTGGAGGAAAAAAAATAGCCTATGCACACACGACAATAATCACCTGGCTAAATAGCCAAGAAAGAGAAAAAACACACAGCATTCACAGCCTCAGCCCTAACTGTTCACCCGGTGCAATTCTACAAACAATCGATCAAATATGACAGAGGGAAAAACTGCGGCAGAAAGGAGTGTGGGGTAATTTGAAGATGTGACTGGAGCATGGCTGAGTTTTTCTGAGAGCTGGGCTCAAACCAGATTAATTCTGACGCACAGTCCGTCTGCGTTAATTGCGATTGTTTCTGAGAGGATTTAAAAGCAGGGAACAATAATTCAGAGACGTGAGGGGAATTCACTTGTATTCATCATCTCTGTCCTATTGAGAAGAAAGCTTCACACACATGCAGGAGTTTTCTTATCTTACACCGAACAACTTATCTTGTCTTACACTGGCAATTTACCTTATCTCAAAATAAACTTTGGAGACCTAACACACACACACACGTTTGTTTTTGTGAATTGTGGGGACATTCCATAGGCGTAATGGTTTTTATACTGTACAAACTGTATATTCTATCGCCCTACACTACCCCTACCCCTAAACCTAACCATCACAGGAAACTGTGCACACGTTTACTTTCTCACAAAAACTCATTCTGTATGATTTATAAGCCTTTTGAAAAGTGGGTACATGCTGTAAGTCCTCATAAGTCACCTCTTTTTGTAATACCTATGTCATACCCATGTCATTATACACATTTGTGTCCTGATATGTCACAAAAATGCGCACACAGACACACACACACCCCTTCGTCTCGGTAGTTACACACTGAAAGTTTGCATGCTTTTTCTCTGTTTTCTTAACTTCTGTTCATACAAACCATCTATTTTATGATAAATCTTTGTGGCAACCATATGCTTCCTGTAATTACTTAGAAAATGTGGTATTCTTAACTCAATCTTCCTTGTGAAACCTCTAGATAGATGAACGAATACATCTTCAGCAATGGCTGACAAACTTAATTACTTGCACAGTTAAACACTGCTGGCTTTCAGCACACAAGAGCAGCAGCTTGCGTCAGAGAACAGCAGGTAACCACATGAGAAATGCAACGTCTCTGCCATCATCTGAACATCATAATTACAAACTAACAACCTATTTATACAGTGACGGACATAAATGAGAGTAAACAATGATGCTTTGGTAAGAAAAGGTGTTTGGACACATCTGCAACATGTTAAAAACATTCACATCTCTCAACCTGTTCCTTACAAAAACGTACTGTTCTAGCCTGGTATAGGGATGCTATATATCAGATGGTAATACCATGGTACTTTGATATATACCATGGCACTGAATGATGACCATATTCATATATATTGACATTCCCATGGTAAATCCAAGTTACTTAAAAAAAACTATGGTGTGGTACCATGGTGCAAGTTCAAAAAACATGGTAATACCATAGTACATTTTTTCAGTAAATGTTATTACATCTTTTGGGAGTTGTACCACATGACATATTAAAACTAAAACCGGAACTAACCTTGCCTTGTCATAAACAGGGCAAAATATCAGATATTATAAATCTGCAGAGGTATCGTTTGACTATGACTGTTGGTTGCACCATATGACTTTCATGGTCACACCACATGTAAAAAAGAAAAAAAGTCATTAATAAGCAGTGATCTGTTTTCTTGATTTTTTTTTCTTAAGAAATAATAAAAGTTTATGCCAAATTAAGTTTTTCTTTCTTCATTATGATATCAGGGCAGGGTATCACCCTGACATTTGTGACTTTATGTCCCTCAAAATATTCAAAAGTTTCTATTTCAGATATAAAAACATTCTTATTATACATGCGTCACGTCATCTATCCCTGTCATTTCTTTACACACACACACACACAAACGCACACATTACCGTCAAACCCTTAATTTAATCTAGTTTGTGGTTTCATACATAATCTGCTCTAAAGATTCAAATTCTATTCTACTGATCTCTCATTTAAAAACCTTGAACTTTTAAGTAAAACACATTTACAAATAAAAACCTCATAATTTTGTTATATTCACTTCAGAGGAAGGAAAACAGCCCAGAATAGCAGGAACATGAGTGAATGAGGCTGCAGTCACGACTGTGGAACTGAGTTTTAAGCTGTTTAAATTGAGAAATGGATCATTGGCTTGAGACTGTGTGCGTTACACCTACAGCACTGAGAGGATGAGCTCTTCATGGTTTGGCTTGTTGGGTTTGTCTCTCTAGAGCCTCACAAACATGATGCAGAGAAGAGGATACAATTAGTCCAAACTAGGTTAAAATACTGTGATGTGGGTATTTGGAGACCAATTAAAAAGTTTAAAGCAGCTGGAGATATTAACTTTTAGCAGCGCTGATGAACACTCAGGGTGTATAGAACATTTACCCGTGGTTTTACAGATGAGGCTTAAGCTAGTCCTAGACTAAAATGCATGTTTGAGCAGTTTTACCTGAAAGCAACTTGCACTGACATATCGCAAAACACGTCAGTGTCATTGTTTTGTCTCAAGATGCACATCAGTAATGTTTTTTTCTAAAGCACGTTTATAAAAGCTACTTAAATGTCCTAATTCAACTAAGGCCTAATCCTGGCTTAATCTAAGTGAAACCAAGCCATAATGTGTCAAGGAATTTCTAAACATACACTAGTTCAAAAGTTTGGGGTCAGTAAGATTAAAAAAAAGAATACTTTTATGCTGCAAGGATGTGTAACGTTGCAGGAAGGTGTAACAAAACAATGATAATCCAAGGAGACAATGTTCCAAAATAAATAAGAAAATAAATCTTTTCAAATTAATACTTTTCTTTTGAACCTTCTAACAATCAAACATTCCTGAAAAAGTATCACGTGTATCAACTGTGATAATAATAAGAAATGGTAATTGAGAAACAAATCACATCAGAATGATTTGACACTGAAGACTGGACAAATGGCTGCTGAAAATTCAGCTTTGCCATCACAGGAATAAATTACATTTTAAAATATATTAAAATAATCAAATAAAATAAAAAATACAGACCCCAAACTTTTTGTTAAGTGGGCTCACCTGTCCACAGTTGGGTGGCACAGAGGTCTACTGTCGTAGGGAGACAGGTAACTGCAGGAAGCCGACCCACCCACCACACGCATCTTAAACAGTTCAGTAGTCTGTGGAAGGCAAAATACAGTTTTTTTTATCACAAATTAAACAAGTTATTGATTCACTCCATGTGTAGCTTCATTTAACTAAAAAGTCAATACGTGGAAAAGAGTTGAATAAAGACTCTTCAAAAAATTCTAATTGCTAATGCTAAACAGCATTCAGGTTTGTAATGACATGGGGTTGTGTGAGCCCTTAAAAATTGTCTTTTCTGGATAAATTTCACCTAGACTACCATTCTAAAGTTTTTAACTTTAGTTTAGTTTCAAAAGGTTTTTAATCTTATTCTTTATTGCATTAAATTGATCAAAAGTGACAGCAGAGACTTTTATATTGTTGCCAATAATACAGTATATTGTTCAAATAAATGCTGTTATTTTGAACTTTCTATTCATCAAAGAATCCTGAAAAAAGTGCAGCACAGTTTCCACAAAACAGCAGAACTGTTTTCATCATTGAGAATTGTCAGGTGTAAGCCCTGTGTTAGGGACTCTAACTTTGATATTCTGGTTTGTTTCCTTTAGTTCCTGTGTCCCTGCACTGTTAATGCTGCCTTCACGTGTTATCGGAAATTTGATAATTCCTACTTCTGAATTCGTGATTACGAGTTTCGAAATGGGAGTTCATGTGCAATTTTTACCTAGGAAACTCATATTTACGATAATTCCGAGAGCATGTGAAGGCAGCATTAGTTTGGCTTCCTTGGTTACTGATATGTCCTTGTTTGTTTTCTTGGTTACGTATTATTATCACCTATGTATCATTAAGTTTGCCATGCATAAAACGTAGATTATGTTCGTTTGCTATTCTCCTATGTTTCTTCTACAATCTCCTGAGAGTTACAGATTCAGAATAAAGACTGTTTGTTTTGTTTACTCTTCATCTCATTTATGCGTGCTGCACACCAACCCCTGACAATAATAGATAATAAATATTACTTGAGCACCAAATCAGCATATTATAATGATTTCTGAAGGATCATGTGACACTGACACTGGAGTAATGGCTGCTGAAAATTCAGCTTTGCCATCACAGGAATAAATACATTAAAATAGAAATTTTAAAATTTTAAATTGAAATAATATATAACAATAACTGTTTTACTGTATTTTTGATCAAATAATTTTAGTGTACATAGATCTAATAGAACTTTATCTAATAATGATAAATTAAGAGTGAACGTTTGCCTTCTGAATCTGGTGTGAACTTAAGTGACAATAACAACAACGTTTTCGGTAATGGGGACGAGACCTATGCATGTTCAGGGCCGTTGTCTTACCGACTTTCTGTTTAACTAGAACTTTGTTCAAGGACTGACACCCTGTAGAAAACACATTGTTCCAACAATGACAACAAGCCTTGTCCAGAGGCAGTAAATTAGCCCCAAA
Source organism: Anabarilius grahami (assembly GCA_003731715.1). Lineage (NCBI taxonomy): Eukaryota > Metazoa > Chordata > Actinopteri > Cypriniformes > Xenocyprididae > Anabarilius > Anabarilius grahami. The sequence continues at coordinate 1,823,332 of RJVU01079141.1, forward strand.
CAATAATAACGCCACCACCATGTTTTACAGTTGGGATGAGGTCCATATTATTGAATGCAGTATTGGTTTGCCCCAAATGTAATGCTTTTCATTTAAATCTGTCCACAAGACATTCTTCCAATAGTCTTCTGGCTCACGGTCTCAAATTTTAGATGGGTAGCAATATTCTTCTTGGAGAGTGTTTACTCAATGGTGAATTCATAAACACTATTCTTAGATAATGTAAGAGAGGTCACAGGTCCTTAGATGTTACCATGGGGTTCTTTTTACAATATAAGATGTCTTTCTCCTGGAGTTATATTTGTTAGATAACCACTCCTAGGTGAAGTAACATTGTAGCGGAGCTTCTTCCACTTTTATATGGTAAAAATAAGTACTGTAATCTGATTGGTGGAAAATAGCAACCTTTTCCAGTCTGGGAAGCATCAATAATTAATTTTTTTTAATTTATTTTTTTGGACATTGACCAAGAAATGAGAGTTCACTTTAAAATGACAAAACCAATGAGGTTTGCTCAAGTAAGTACAGTTGAGCTGCCATTTACCCTATTTGATGTTTTCTATGTATGTGCGTTGATCAATGTTTATATGTGACTAAATTAAATCTGTTCATTATATAACATGATCGTGCCTCTTCAGAGGACTTAAACGGCTTGATTTATATGCATTACTTTTACCATCTCTTTATGAACTTTTCGAAGCTTGAAAAAATAAAAATTTTCATTTTGGAGTGAACTAACTCTTTTAAACTTCAGGTTTACATTTGTTCAGTTGACCAGGGCCAGCAAAACCTAATTTTACCCCATTAATTACAGTGCTCAGCGTAAATGAGTACACCCCTTTTGAAAAGTAACATTTTAATCAATATCTCAATGAACACAACAACAATTTCCAAAATGTTGACATGACTAAGTTTTATATAACATCTGTTTAACTTATAACATGAACGTAAGGTTAATAATAGAACTTAAGCCGGGGACACACCTAACGATTAGCTGAAACATTCTAAGACTGAACTGAACACACATACCGATTGTTTCCTTCGACTGGAGCCGATTTATATACTTACACATGGAATTTGAACACCGACTGTAATCGCAGACTGAACGCGACTGGACGCGTTTGAGCGCGATCAGTCATAAGTATCAATTTACATTCATAATCGGCCTTACAATCGTTAAGTGTGTGCGCGGCTTTAGAGAACAACATTTTCAGTTTTACTCAAATTAGGGTGATGCAAAAATGAATACACCCCACTTAAAGTCTCTGGAGCAAAACTAAATTTTAGGCTACAAATGTCTAATTTAACAAGAATTCAACCACAGGTGTGTCTAATTATTCATTACACAGGTGTCCAGCAGACAGTTGACTATAAAAGGGTGTTAAAACCTCATCCTATTTCTTGCTGTCAGCAATGGCACCACACGAAAGAGAAATGTCACAAGATCTGGGAAAGAAAATAATTTCTTTACACCAGAAAGGTGAAGGCTACAAGAAGATCAGCAAAGCTTTACTTATCAGTCAGAATACTGTAGCAAAAGTGGTACAAAAATGTTAAAAAGTTGGAACTGCAGCCATCTCACAGAGATGTCCAGGTCGTCCACGGAAGTTAACACCTCGACGGGAACATCTTCTGATGAGAAGGGTTGAAGAAAATCGCATGCAAGTTCACTGCAGTTATCTAAAGAAGTAGAAAGCTAAACTGGGTTGAATTTCCCATGACACAATACGGCATACACTGCAGAGGAATGGCATGCATGGGTGCCGTCCATGAAAGAAGCCTTTCTTAAAGCCCAGGCACAAAAAAGGCTGCCTAGAGTTTGCCAGGGCCCATGCTGACAAAGATGAAGACTACTGGGACTCTATACTCTGGAGTGATGAGACCAAGATAAATGTTTTGGGAACTGATGGCTTCAAAACTGTATGGCGTTGCAGAGGTGAGGAATACAAAGTGAATGAAGTGAAACATGGTGGTGGCAGTGTCCTTATGTGGGGCTGCATGAGTGCTGCTGGTGTCGGGGAGCTGCATTTCATTGATGGCATCATGAATTCACAGATGTACTGCTCTATACTGAAAGAGAAGATGCTGCCATCACTCAGTGCCCTTGGTCGTCGTGCACTTTTCCAACATGACAATGATCCTAAACACATTTCTGAAGAAGAACAGGGTGAAAGTGATTCAGTGGCCAAGTATGTCTCCTGATCTGAACCCAATCGAACACCTATAGGGAATTCTGAAGAGACAAGTAGAGCATCACTCTCCATCCAGCATCCAGAGGCCATTCTTGAAGAATGGAAAAAGATAGATGTTGCAAAATGTCGCCAACTTGTTCATTCCATGCCTAGAAGACTTGGTGCTGTCATTAAAAATCACGGAGGCCATACAAACTACTAGATGTTGTAGTTTTTGTTGTGGGGTGTACTCATTTTTGCATCACCCTAATTTGAGCAAAACTGAAAATTGTGTTATCTAAGTTATATTATTACTTTCATGTTATAAGTTAAACAGATGTTATATTAAACGTAGTCTTGTCAAGATTTTGGAAATTATTTTTGTGTTCATTGAGATATTGTTTAAAATGTTACTTTTCAAAGGGGGTGTACTCATTTACGCTGAACACTGTATCTTATTCCAATGACTTTTCAATAAATATAAATCTTTGAAATCAAATATCTGATAAAGGTTCATATACAAGTATGTGACAAGCTGAGCATTTTAAAATTTTATATAGGATTTAGAATAAGATCTGATCACAATGAAGATCAAATGTTTGCAGCAATACGGAAAATTCTTAATTTATAAACTTTCTAAGCTCCACTGAAAATAATGATGAAATTCTCTTGATAATATTACATTTTTTGAGGTGAACTAATGCATTAAAATAGGTTTGAGAAAGGCGTTTATTTCTTTCTCTGGGAATGACAGCAGCATAGTGGAACTGAGGAAGAGAGGAACATCAAGCTTTAAATATGCTATTTAAAGCAGAAATTGAACAAAATGAAGCTGTACTCAAGCGTACAGGGTGATAAATTAAAGATTTAATGGGAACCAATGAACAGATGAAAACTGCAGCAGTCTTTGTTTGAGAAGGTGAGTTTATAATGGTCCTTTAATTTATTATCCTGAAAAGACGTTACAACAATACAATCTCTGTAGTACTGGCCAATCTGTTGTACAGAAGCATTTAGATGACAATGTAAGATTTTGTGTCTATATCATTAATTTTCTAAAACATATTCTAACACATTTAGTTTGTTGTGGGGCTCAAGTCTCCTATACAATTTAATGGATCTAATACCGTAAGGTCAAATAACTGTAAGAATTAGCATTAAAAAAACATTGAGTCACATCTAGTTTTAAAGGCACTTCAGATGACTAAATGGCATTTAATGTATATGACTAAATCTTTTAGTTATATATATTTTAAAAATGTTTTTTAAATATTAATTCAAGATTATTCACTGACTTTGACAAACTTTTTGAGTGTTAAACCGGAATCTCTTATTTGGGAAAATGTATACAACAGTGACCCTCAGAGGGCAGCGCTGGCAGTTATCACATGACCATTTATTGTGACATTCGTGTATATTTAAACTTATAAGGGAATAATAAAGTGCTTAAGCATGTATCTAACAGCAAATGACTGATGAACAATAATGAACACATTTATTCATATTCAGTCAGTAACTCCAACAGATGTGTATTTCATCTCTCCATCTCCTGTATTCAACTAATTGGTCTGTATGATTATCCTTCCACCATGTGCATATTTAAGCTTGCAGGGAGAGCGGTGTCATAATTATCAAAAGGCTTCTGTCATAATAAAAAAATTTGATATCCTATAATTACCCTAACTCTAACCGCAGCACACACCGCTAACATCAGCTCACACTCACCTTTACGATCGTATTTTTTTTAAATGAGTAAAGCTTATTGCAGACACTCTGTTGCAGATGATCCCAAGAAAGAGTCCTTTCTACTCTCATCAGGAGCGGAGGTCCAAACCTGGAGAGATAAAACAAAAGTCAAAATGAGTGATGACACAATTTTGAGACATCTTTATTTTGAGATATACATAAGCACTTTCTTAATCCGGCAAGCACTAATCTGATTGGTTGACTTTACAAGAGTAAGGGTGTCATATTATACCTGTTTAGGACTCTTATTATGAAATATATTTATGTTCCATTGTTTGTTTTTGCTTTGTCTTTAGTTCCTCTTGTATATCTATCTTTCCCTGCAGTTCTCGGGTTTGTCAGTTATTGTCTTGGTTAAACTAAGCTGCCACGTTCAAACGGTCATCTACACAATTTAGATTATCTTCTTGTTTGAAATAAAACTCTTGTAATAAGTTCTTGCCTCACTTTTCCCTGCCTGAACGTTACAAAGGGGACACAGCATTTTATTAAGGCAATAATCACTGGACAGAGTTTGCCAGGTTAGTGACATCAAATCTTTGAAAGATATTCAGAGTTTAGTTTGAAGCAATTTACTAAGAATTAAGTTAACTAGATAGAATTTCTGTAGAAATTTGACAGGTGTTTTCTGTATAAACATTGGTTGAGACTGCTGTGCCAGTTTCTTCTTTCCAAGCCAGTCTAATATTGTGGTATAAACTTCAGAAATTTCACGAGTTCACATATCCATATAATTAAATAGAGTAAAGTTATGCGTATTTGGCGTGCTGTCCGGGGAGAGGGCTCCGAGCTCGGAATTTTGTCCCGAACCCAGAGTACTCCCCCCGGTATTGTAAAAGTAGATAGAACTATAAGTGAGGAGATGGGGTGGAGGAGGGATGCTGATAAACTCTCAGATGAACGGAAGTCAGTCTGCAGAATTTATACCTTTGACATTGGTTGAGTTGATTAACTGAATGCTCTCCACCTGTGCTAATTAGGTTAATTATCTGAACTTGCTCCTCCCGAATTTTGTTAATAAAACATCATAAAGTGCAGATAAACCTTAAAAATAAAACAAACTGTGGTTTGTTGCTTGATATAAGTCGGCGTTCTGACGTAGAACCTGGAAGTGCTGAACATAAACAGCGTAGGAGAATGACAGGGAGACGGAATGGTTGAATGGTTCATAACATTAAGGTTGAACTACTGTAGTCACATGGACTACTTTAATGCTGTCTTTTCTACCTTTCTGGGCCTTGAAAGGTGCAATGACGTTGCTGCCTATGTGTGGTTCAGATACCTCTCGGATTTCATCAAAAATATCTTAATTCGTGTTCTGAAGATGAACGAAGGTCTTACGGGTTTGGAACGACACGAGGGTGAGTAATTAATGACAGAAATTTCATTTTTGGGTGAACTAACCCTTTAAAGGAACACTCCACTTTTTTTTGAAAATAGGCTCATTTTCTTACTCCCCTAGAGTTAAGCAGTTGAGTTTTACCGTTTTCGAATCCATTCAGCCGATCTCCGGTTCTGGCGGTACCACTTTTAGCATAGCTTAGCATAGTTCATTGAATCCGATTAGACCGTTAGCATCTCGCTTAAAAATGGCCAAAGAGTTTCGATATTTCTCCTATTTAAAACTTGACTCATCTGTACTTAAATCGTGTACTAAGACTGACAGAAAATGAAAAGTTGTGATTTTCTAGGCTGATATGGCTAGGAACTATACTCTCATTCCGGCGTAATAATCAAGGAACTTTGCTGCCATTCCATGGCTGCAGCAGGCGCAATGATATTACGCAGCGCCTGTGAGCCCCTGCTTGCACAGGGAGAGCTATACTCTTTGGGGAGCGTGCCTTGTAACCATGGAGACGTTTGTGAGAGGCGCTGCGTAATATCATTGCGCCTGCTGCACCCATGGAACGGCAGCAAAGTTCCTTGATTATTACACCGGAATGAGAGTATAGTTCCTCGCCATATCAGCCTAAAAAAATCACAACTTTTCATTTTCCGTCGGTCTTAGTACACGATGTAATTACAGAAGAGTCAAGATTTAAATAGGAAAAATATTGAAACTCTTTGGTCATTTTTGAGCGAGATGCTAACGGTCTAATCAGATTCAATGAACTACGCTAAGCTATGCTAAAAGTGGTACCGCCAGACCCGGAGATCGGCTGAACGGATTCGAAAACGGTAGAACTCAACTGTTTAACTCTAGGGGAGTTGGAAAATGAGCCTATTTTCAAAAAAAGTTGAGTGTTCCTTTAAGACCATCACTTCCTATCTGAATGGACAGTTATTGGCCAGAACAAGCAGCAGTGTGGTTTGTCGTTTAGTCTGGCTAGCAAAACTGCTGCACGACACACAAAAATTTCCCAAGAACTCTGACAAAATAGTCACTTCCCCAGTAATCAGATAACACAGGTTGTCCCACCTCTAACTGGTGACATTAGTTGAGTCAGAAGCTGACACTTCAGACTGCTCAAGCAAACAGAGCAATGTTTTTAAAGTGCAACAGAGCCAAAGCACTCATCCTCTTTGGGGAAATCAACCTACAAATGGATTTTTTTTATTTTTATTTTTTGGGAGCCGTCTCTGCACATTAAGTTAGGACAGGATCAAATTAACATTGCAAAAGTTACACAATGTCCCCTTAATACACCCTCTCACATTGAAAATATTAACCTACTTTTTGATATAACTCTTATATTGTGTTGCAATCATTGAATTCAGAGAGAAAACTTCTCAAATGTGGGCCAGAAGCTGGAGGCATCTGCCATTAAGGTGCAATACACAAACACTTCCTCATTTTCTCCCTCTCTCCCCTCTTCCTTGAGCCCTAAAATGTCATCTTGACATTTGTAGGTGTTCCAGGGGAATACCCGTCATCTGTTTCCAACCATTGCCCTGTGTCCACGGGTGAGGGAGCGAGACTGTGTGTGGCTTTGATTGACAGCTGGAGGTTAGTGACAAAGACTGTGCCAGATGCAACACTCCCCAGAGTCCAGCCAGTCAGTGCAGCTGTAGTTGGAGCATGTAAGATGAATCCTGTGCTGCAGTTTACTTACTTGGATTATTGATTCTGACAGCACTTACTGATCTGACTTGTATAAATTAATGTCTTTGTGCATCTAGAAATGTCTCTTGTACCAGTGGGTCTGAAGTAAATGTCCAATTAATCACTTGACTCATAAAACAGTATGTTTGGGATATTGAATCTTAAAAATGATAAACATACATGGATTTTAAATGGTCTTTTAATCACATGATAATGTTTCTGCAGGAACAAACAACTATAGCAATGGACTGAATGCTGCAGCCTTGCACAAATCTGCTTCACATTTTTGTTATATTTATTGCAAATACGAAATACGAAAATTGCGAATTACATTTTTCAAATTAAATTAACCCTTTCATGCATGAATTATAGTAACCACAGGTCCATCTGACATTTCTTCTGTTAAATGAGCTTTTTTTTTTTTTTTTTTACCACACTGCTATGTTTAGGTTCAGTAATTTCACTTAAATGGCAATGAAAAGGATATTAGTCAGTTATTGAAATGCCTTATTTTCATAAATGTCAATTTAGTCAATTTATTAGTATTTAACCAATTTGACTGTCTTTTGCTGCAAAACCAGCTATGTCCGTGTGTGGGGTTTTTTTTCCGCAAAAACCTCTAAGTCCACCTCTTTGGACAACAAGACATAGTAAAACGTCCATTTCTTTCATTTTTACAGCAGCAAAAGCAACACTGTTGTGTTTACTTGCTACTCGCGAAATCCTGTCATCGCCACTGTAACGATGGACAAAACATGATAAAAACTTGCAACTCAGCAATTGATTTCACACACACACAGTCATTCATCTTGAAATCATATGGTTCAATTTGCGTCTTACGACTGGTTCTTCTGTGGCTTTTGCTGACAAAGAGAAGTGGCGTTTAGCAGTTTCTGAAAAATAAATGATATTTCTGAATGGGCGGACGCTGGGATTTAGCGGATTTGAAGCGAAAGTGTTTGATGAACGTATGCTGAGAGCATTCGCTCAATATCATTTTGACGAAGGTGGCATTTAGCAGCTTTTGCATCTGAACATTTGTTTCCTATGTGTTTTTATTGCTCTTGGCCCATGAAAAACAAGATTTGAACTTTAATTATTGCAACCGTAATTGAGTTCGTTCCAGTTCGACCAGCAGACAGAGAAGAACTTCATACAAGTTGAATGTCACATGTCTTTGATATCAGAACATGAGGACATGATTCCATCAAAGATCTCTACAACCAGTGAAGGTACAACTCTGTGGAAACCCAACTTAGACTATAGAAAATGCTCACGCTCCCTCCAGTCTACCAGAGTAGGTCGATTATTAGCTGATATGACCGTTATTAGCTGATAATTTTGATTATGTTCAAAATTGACAATTTAGATCTCCTCTCTGAGAAAATCCCAATTTGAGGTTCAATTGGCAAAAAGGCTGGGAAACCCTTAGGTCGTGTGTCCACCAAAGCATTTTTTTCCAGTGGCTAGTATACTTTTCCAATTGTTTTCATGGGAGAACCGCATTTTTTTTTAAACGCCAGGAGCGTAACGAGGTGCTGAGCGTCTTTTTCACGCTGAGAGCTTGCCGTTTTTTACACTCTAAAAAAATGCTGGGTTAAAAACAACCCAAGTTGGGTTAAAGGGCACCTATTATGCCCTCTTTCACAAGATGAAATACAAGTCTCTGGTCTGGTCAAGTTTCAACTAAAAATACCCCACAAATTTGCCCCTATTTGGGGGTGAGCAAAAACATGCCTTTTACTATATTAATATATTGCTGGCTAAAAAAATAAATCCAAAATTGGTTGAAAAAAACGGCTGGGTAAAAAACAACCCAATCCCTGGGTTTGTCCATATTTAACCCAACATTTTTTACAGTGTACCGGTTGCCTCAAATTGAAGACTGTGCAACTGAGTAAAACGCTGTACTCATCACTTAGCCAGCCGTCGAATCAGAGTGGAGGAGTGGCAGGACAAATACAACACCGATCAACTGTCACAACATTCTTGCTGTACAACGGAATCAACGAGCAGAGAACGGAACAAAATGGATGAGAAATTAATATTGCTGGTCTCCGAACATACATAGCAAGTGTGTCGACATTTTTAGTCTGAAACAAATTACATGCGAAATCAGTTACAAGTATCAGTGCCGCAGATATTCCGTATCATAGCAACAAAGCGTCTCAACTGAAAAAAAAAAACGGTTTTCAGTTGGCTAAAAACGCTTCGGTGGACATTAGGTATGTAATGCTTTAGTCACCTTGTAGCTTGTTGGCCAGATCCAGCAACATTGCAGAGTAACAGGAGGATCTTTGAAGAACCACCCTGATTCAAGAATTCTGATGATAACGTCCCTGAGGGTGGTAACCTGTGACCTTCGTGCTCTGCAGTGTATGGGGAGGAAGGGAGGGAGTGATGGAACCCTACAAAAGATAAAAAGAAACAAGCATGTTATTCAACATTATAAGTGTTGCAAAATAAGAGTGTATAATTATAAATTATTAGAATATGTATTATCATGAAGTGTTCAGTGATAAAACAAGAACTTTGTATATTGTGCTTTCAAAACTTGATAAAGATAAAAAGGAAGGTCAGTTAACCTACAATTCCATGACATTTTAATCTTTACATTTTCATATTTACTCCACTCTCTGCCATGCCTAACAATGCCCCTTAGCTGTCAAGCACAGCTTCTTGGGGCTTATTGCTTTAATATGTACTGACACTGAATATGTAAACGTACATTAGGTGGTCAATATGCTCTTGGTCATGTCAATATATGACTTCTCAATGACCCATTTTTGCAGCTCAATTTCTACAAGTGGTCTGAATGGAAAGCGGAGGGAGTGTTGTGACCATTATATAGCTCTTACTTGTGTTTTCTATATGCTGTATCTTGTGTATCAGCATGTGTAGACAATAAGTAGCATTTGAAACATGGTACGTATCATTTTATTCCTGCATCAATCTTAAAGCTTCTCTTTGGTTTCCTTGGTGACTGCTGGCATGCTCTGATCTTTCGCTTCAATCAGAAGTGGATGTTTGATCCTGCATTGTGATTAAAAGCCAACAATGCAGGACATCAAACATGCACATACTTGTATATGTGGTTTACGGGGACAATCCATAGACATAATGGTTTTTATATTGTACAAACTCTATATTCTATACCCCTACTGAAATATATAACATCAAATCATAAAGGGCTCAAATCATACTGTATATTAATTTTTCACTTAAAGACTTTTATATTGTTACAAAAATCCTGTCACTTATGAGCAATTTGATGTATTAATGCATCCCTAAACGTTTGAATGGCAGTATATATTTAAGCTTGCAAAACTCTAAAATAAATATTAAATAGCACATTTTTGTGATTAGACTTTCATTTTATGTAATATGTCGGACAGAACTCTTATGCTTGTAGACTGTTCCTAGATATTAGAATATGAACAGTTACATAGATGAATACTTGACAGACACCAAATATCTCTGGATAAATATTGGCTCTCTTTAGCAATCCAATGAGATAAAATGTAGCAAGTGCTTATGTACAGTATCTTCCTTTCATGACAGGATGGACGTGTTTCTCTCTCACTCTCTGATTCGCTTTCTATCGCACACTCACAGCAGGCCTTACTCGTCAGAGTCTCATTTGAGGGCCAGCTGGAGCAGATTGAAGAGGGGAACTGTGAGCTTGTGAGAGCCATAATTAAACTTGGCCCTCACTGACACACACATACACACACATTTCACACTTTCACAGACACAAACACACTAAGACCAACCCACAGCTTGAATGCCTTTCCAAAACAATGCAGTTCTTTAGGAAAATGACAGAATTCTTGAGTTCAGTCATGGTTTTATTTTAAGGCCAAATGAGGAGCCAATAGACACTCTTAACAGTTCTGGTTAGTTGTAGGTTGTTAGCTGTAACTAATTATATGTAATCTGGATTACGTAAATAGATTCCAAAACAAAACATTTGAATAATTGCAGTTGTCTGATGTTGGGTAACAGTCACATCTTTTTGTGTTTTATTTTGATTGTTTTTATTTTTAAATTGTTTTAATTGGCCTTTTTTAATGATTTAATGAATTATTAGATTTATCCATTTATGAACCCCCTTGCAATTCCTTCAACACCAGTTTTGGAAATCCTGATATATAGTAATGTAATGTTTAATGCTCTTCATGTTGTTGATAACAAAAACAGCAATAGCCTATATTTTCTTTATCTTTGCACTTTTATATCAATATGGTACATGATTATCCTAAATGGGTTAGGTCAAAAGTAGTCTAAAAGTAATCAAAAAGTAGTCCGATTATATTACCTAAAATCTGTAATGTAATAGATACCATTATTCTTAATTTTTGTCATGTAATTTGAAACAACATACTACAATTTGTAAGTAATCTATCAACCACTCGCTCTTAATAAGGTAATTGCCTTTAATCACAGCAGTTTTCCTTTGTTACCTTTCTCTGTACCATGTCTCACTACATGGTGCAATACTTTGAAGATGAGAACAGATTTGACATTACTTTGCTATAGGAGTCATGTGTTCCACTGTGCCTTTAAAAGACTATTTCTGGTTTAATACAAGTTAAAGGGATAGTTCACCCAAAATTGAATATTCTGTCATCATTTACTCACCCTCAAGTTTTTCCAAACCTGTATGAATTTATTTATTTTGCTGAATACAAAAGAAGGCATTTTTAAGAATATGGGTAACCAAACAGTTGATGGACCGCATTGACTTCCATAGTATGGGGGGAAAAAATACTATGGAAGTCAATGGGGCCCATCAAGTGTTTGGTTACCAACATTCTTCAAAATATCTTTTGTGTTCAGCAGAAGAACGAAATTCATACAGGTTTGGAACAACTTGAGGGTGAGTAAATTATTACAGAATTTACATTTTTGGATGAACTATCCCTTTAAGTAAGCGCTTGTACCATAATGTTAATTAAAGGGGTGGTTGATTATGATTTCACTTTTTTAATAAACAACATCTGCAAAGTTACGATGATCAAAGTTTAAAGCAAAAGGAGTATTTTCTTTAAAAAAAATGGCTTTTTAAAGACTTCAACAAACGGCTGGCAGGGACTACAGGCTTCTTCCTGGGTTGGTGACATCACAAATCCTAAAATGTACATAAACCCTGCCCTCTGGAACATGCAACAAAGGGGGTGAGGCCATGTTGGGCTGCTTTAGAGAAGAGGAAGAGTTGTTGTAGTAGAGCACATTTGGGAGTCTGCTCAAGCTGTCGCATCCATCTTTTCACAATTATTGCAATACAGTACGTAACACAAATGCAATAGCATGTCATAAAAGCAAGAAGATGACAACATAATCGTAATTAAACTAAATTACACCACATCTTCATGCAGAATTTATTCCCTGGCTTTGTAGGCATTTTACAACAGTTCCCACATGAGCGATTTATAGATTATCGTGACAGAATATGACTTGAAGATAGTTAACTCCACATCAGCTACATAAATTCAACAATGTTGTCACTTCTTCTTGAGTCTTTCCATCATTGTCTGACTCCGGTTTGAACATAAAAGGCTGAACAGTTTCTGACATTTTCAGTGTGAGTCTGCATGAGGTAATGAAAGGAGCTGTTGAAGCTCCACCAGGAGCAGCAGCTCATTTGCATTTAAAGGGACACACAAAAATGGCGCGTTTTTGCTCCCCCCTTTAAAAAAGTGACAATTTAACATGCTATAAAAAATGATCTGTGGGGTATATAAGCTAAAACTTCACATACACACTAAGGGACATCAGAGACTTATTTTACATATTGTAAAAAGGGGCACTATAGGACCCCTTTAATTTTGAATCACTTACAAGATTAAATTGTATTTAACCTGGACTATTACTTTAATTCCACCACACAAGATACTTGATGGCAGAACAGCTCTGAGACTCTAATAGCAACATTAGATATTAGTAATTCATTAAAGTGGCAGTAAAAGAGCAGTCCATGCAGAATGAATTCTTCACTGGTCTGGGCTAGAGAGTCCAGACAATACCAGACAAATCTGTAAGAGCATTGCACTGTGTATTTGCTCAGTTACACATGACCTCACCAAACCTCTATCAACTTAAGCTTCAGAGAGACCCAGATGTAAGCTGATCTAAGAACAGTTCAGACAGATGACCTTCTAACCTAATCTGTCGATCACATCTCCTCAAGGGAGGGAATTTGGTGTAAGCACTGGAAAAGAGGGCAAAGATATTGTACCTGCTACCAAATGTGAGCTACTATAGACTGTTTAAATATTAGCAAATTTTTACAGAAAAAAACTGTAAAAATGCTACAGTAAAAAAACAGTTAATTGGTTAACTGTAAGTTACCTTAACACAAATTGATTTATTTAATGCAGGTAAAACTAGGAATTACTGGATAATTTACAGTGAAAAACAGTAGAGTAGTTCCTGTGTGGCATCACATATGATAATATTTTATTGAAATGTGTTTTACCCTGATGGTGTTTTGTCATCTTAATTTTTAGGGTCAATTTCTGATGTTTTTAATTGTGAATTTAACAGAATTTCTTTTTTACAGTGAAGATTGTACTGAAAATCTGTACTGCTACAGTTTCTTTTATTAAAACAGGAGGTCGACATCTTCATGACACTGGAAAGAGATAATAATAATAATTATTAATACAAGATAATAATTAAACAGAAATATTAGAATCAACAATGGTAACTACATTGCAAAAAAATTATTTCCTGATATTTTTGTGATTGTTTCCCAGTAAAAAAAATATTTATACTCTTAAAACAAGATCAATTTACTTAAACAATATTGCAAGATATTAAGACATGTTTTAATAGATTGTTTCTTGAAAAAGTGAAAAATATGCATATGCACTAAAATGAAAAGCATCTCTTATAAAATCTATTACTACATATATATATATACACTACCGTTCAAAAGTTTGGGGTCAGTAAGATTTTTTTAATGTTTTAAAAGAAGTATCTTCTGCTCACCAAGCCTGCATTTATTTGATTAAAAATACAAACAAAAACAGTAATATTGTGAAATATTATTCCAATTTAAA
>RJVU01079141.1:1838140-1859692 GCA_003731715.1 Anabarilius grahami
ATCCCTGGGAATTGAACCTATGACCTTGGTGTTGCTATCAACAAGCCTTACTTTTTGAACTACAGGAACAACATCTTTTCTGTCATAGTTTTATTTTAAAGCCATATGAAGAGCCAACAGACTCTTAATAAGTTACTTCAATCACAGCAGTTTTTCTTTCGCAATGCTCGCTAAGTTCATATTGTCACTGTCGGGCAGAAACCTTGTATCTCCAAAAAACACAACTTTTTAGGAATATTTTTTTAATTAATGCGTGGTCAAAGTTGATATTGTGGCTTGTTAATTAGAACGGTTGATGGTTTTTGTCAACTTACAGGTTATAAAGTTTACTGTAGCTATGTGGGTTTACTGTAGCTATGTGTGCTTTATTTATTCAAATGACCACTGCTTTATATACCCTTGCATTGCAAACAAGCAGGGACGGTCCAAACTACGTGCAGCACGTCCTTCACGATAGAGGCGGGGTGCAGTTATGGGGCCCTATCATACACCCGGCGCAATGCGGTGCCAGGCACAACGCAAATGTTTTTTACTAGTTTTAGCCCAGTGCAATTATCATTTTCACATCCTGAGCCACGTTGTTTAAATACCAAATGCATTTGCACCCATTTGTGCTCCCATGGGCGTGCTGGTCTGAAAACGAGGTGTGTTCAGGTCAGGCACATTGTTGGCGCGTTGCTATTTGAGGCAACTGAATTAGACTGCGCCATTGACCAACTGAAACCTGGTCTAAAGTCAATGACGCAATATTTGTTTTGTTATTTATAGAGCAAGTTAGTAACATGCCCCTATAGGCAGGTGCACAACACGCATACACTCTGCTTATTACACACACAGTGACATGCAGCGAGACACAAACATGGCAAATATTTAAAATAAAAGGCTTTTACAATGTAAAAGATTATTATTGTGTGCATTAAGATAAAAATGTTTTGGTGGAATCCGGCTTGTCCCGTAGATGTAAATATCGAAAAAGGCATGGCACGAGCACAACTGGCTTTTAAAGGGAATGGAAGATGAGACTCTAATTGGTTTATTGCATGTTATCCCCAAAACACACCCAGTACTCATTAAGAAAATAGGGACAACTCTTTTAGACGATGCGCTGGGTGCGCCGACCATTTTTCCCCTCGTTAAACTAGCAAAAGTGGATTCAGACACGCCCTAAGCGCACTTGTTGTTGTGCGCTTTAGACCATGCGCTTAGATTAAAATAGGGCCAATGAGGTTTGATTGACAGTTTGCGGCTCTAATGGGGTTACGAGGTTTATGCCCGGAACATACCAAGCCGACGGTCGGCCGTCGGGCAGTTTTTGTTCGTCGGCCGACTAAGTTTTCTCAGTGTGTTCTGCACCGTTGGCTGAAGTTGGTCCTTGTCTGCTTTTTTGGGCGTCGGAGTTTGTCGGTCAGTTGGACCATCGGATCATTCTGATTGGCTGTTCAGCTACTGCCACCTGCTGGTACGGAAAGGAATTTATTCTTACGTAGGCGCAGAGCGGACGTGCTACTTGGCTGTCGGGTGTCGAGCGTCAGTTTGGTGTGTCAGGGCAACTTTGGACCCAGACACTGCCGATGTGAGGCAACCCCGCAGTCTGCTTTCGTCGCCACTAGTTTGTCTGCGTCAGCTTGGTGTGTTCCGGGGTTTAGTCACAAGCTCTTAGTAATTTTCATTTGTTGGATATTTGCAAAATCCACAGACACAAAGGGTGACCAATAGTAATGATTTATTTAACTACTACTAATACTACTTATGTAGAGGTATTACACTATCCTAATTTGCATACTACTTTGTATTCTTTATAAAAAAGTTCAGTTCAAAATACACCAATTTTAAGAAAGGGCTTTATAAGTGAACAAAAAGCTGAGACATAACTGCAGAGTGACAGAAGACACTGACCCAAGTGCCGATCGGTAACTGTCATCTGTAATGAGGCAGAGAGTCATGACAAACTGTCTCTGAAACTTTCGCTGCAGTAGTAGCTGTATAAAACATGCCTTCAAGCAAAGTCAGCAAAAAGTTATTTATAATGTAATTTAAAGTTTCTCACAGCTTGATATATATTATATGTTGATGTATATTAACACTCTTAATATACTGCACATTGTAAAACAAATGAGGCCCATGACAAAGCTGGGTAGCATGTGTTTTCTGTTATAGATGAGCTATAATTACTATCTATCTGGAAGATAACTTGTTTTAAAACCAAGTGAAAAGCACATTAGCACATGGCAATTGGAAAAAGGGATAATCCATAGTCTTAAAATATTCACAAGCACAAGTGATCAAGTTTTAATGATAATACACTTTTGCAACTGGACCAAACGAAATGTTCTCGAAAGAAAATTGGTCAGGTGAAAATACTGTCTACATGCCTTAATACATCAACACATTACTGCTTATTTTAAAATGGCCTCCAGTCAGGCCAAGTAGACGAAGATTTATTCTTTGATCTTTGGTTCTGCCCAAGGTTACTTACTAACTCTATTTTACGGTACTTTTTCTTGTAACCATGGGCTTGGTCATTGAAGGTCTAGCTCTAATACCCCTTAAACTCTTTTCAGGCAATTACTGTTGTACAAAGTGTTATACATAAACATTTTAAAAGAATTTACTTCAATTGAACTTGAAGATGGATCCCTTCACTATCCTATTTGTTGTAGAAGGTTATACCACAATAAAAGTTTATTTGGAAAAAAGAAAGTTGCATACAGATAAGAACAAGGACAGACTGTTGTTATTTTTCATCAGATGGAATATCAATTTCTAAATGTAACACAAGCACAAGCAAGTTCATTTCTCAATAAGAAAGCCTTGGCAGACACCCAGCACAGCCTCATCTAATTGGAAATTGCCCAAAAAATTAAAAAAAATAAAATAAATAACAATAATTTCATTACAGCAGAAAAGGCCAAATCAGAGAGAAGAAAGGCAACATCTTAGATCTACATTATATAAGCCTGATTTGCTTTACACTTTATTAAACTCAGGGGCGTAGCCATCATTTCAGAAGTGAGGGGGACAGAAATGTTGAGTGTAATAGGCCTACTAGTTTTTATCTNGACAAACTGTCTCTGAAACAATAATTTCATTACAGCAGAAAAGGCCAAATCAGAGAGAAGAAAGGCAACATCTTAGATCTACATTATATAAGCCTGATTTGCTTTACACTTTATTAAACTCAGGGGCGTAGCCATCATTTCAGAAGTGAGGGGGACAGAAATGTTGAGTGTAATAGGCCTACTAGTTTTTATCTGACCTTTGTCTAATGGATAGATTTGATTTATTTTTCATCTCATTTCTTGCTTTTAATTTGAAATCAATTTGCTTTTAATGAGAAATCAAATACACTGCTGAACAATAAACAATATCTAATATTTTCCCCTATATTTTTTATGACAATTTTTTGATTGTTTTATGTACTTCAAACACTTGTGCATTAAGTCCTCATGGATTTTATACAATGTAAAAAAAAAAAAAAAAGATCACAGAATAAGGCAGAAAATACAGTACCTATCAAAAGTTTGGAAACATTGCAATTGTAATTGTACAAATGAAATAGGCCTATGTCTCTCTGCTCACCAAGGCTGGATTTATTTAATAAAAAAAAAATATATTGAAAAAAATAATATATTGTAAACTGTAGTTTATTCCTGTGATCAAAGCTGAATTTTCAGCATCATTACTCCAGTCTTCAGTGTCACATGATCCTTCAGAAATCATTCTAATATGATGATTATTCTACACCCATGATTAAACTTCTAATTCAGTATTTTCAATATTAGCCATATTTAAAATTTATACTGTAGGCTATATGATATCATCATGTCATGAGTAATTTACAATATTATACTGATGCTACCTACCTGATGATAACCGTGACTGCTGTGATCAGCACTGCAATTAAGATGGATAATATGCAAAGTGGTAAAATATACTTATTAGCCAACCGCTGATAGCCAGATGAGCAGTAAGTAAAATGTTTTAACAGAACCATGTGAACCTTGTATAATATACTAATATTATGAATTGTTCCACAGCCTCTCTTTTGAATACATATATTCACTTTTTATTAATAATGTTAGCAATTAATTTCAGCTGGTGTTGGACCCTATATGCAATTTTCCCCCTCAGAAAAACATTTTGCATCTATTTTATTGATGTAAAATCTCATGAGAAGATCATCCCTTGTGAAAAAGAAGTGCACTTAATTGTATTGTA
Source organism: Anabarilius grahami (assembly GCA_003731715.1). NCBI lineage: Eukaryota > Metazoa > Chordata > Actinopteri > Cypriniformes > Xenocyprididae > Anabarilius > Anabarilius grahami. Next base: position 1,842,359 of record RJVU01079141.1, read on the forward strand.
TGTCCACTTGTAGCTACTTCAAATCTTAAAGGCACAATATGTAAAAAATTTTTATTAAAATATCCAAAAACCACTAGAACAATGATATAAATTTTGTTGACTTGTATACTTACATTATCCCAAATGTTTCCAAGAATGTTTAAATCCAGAGAAATAAGCAATTTTAACCAGGACCGTGACCGTGCGTCACCTATCAATTACATCATACCCGCGTTACCCTCGGTTTCCGGTTTTATTTAGCAAAAAATCATGGAAACACCAAAGACGCTTTAATATATTATGTGTTTTATTATACAGGTGAGCAACTGTTTGGATGGATACATTCATCGAAAGAAAACTAATCATGTTATATAACTCAACGCAGTAAGTCTTATTGCTTAAATCTCGTTTTCTTGATTTACAGCGAGTACCATGTTTTACCATGCCTAATATCGATCTAGCTTACTGCAGTGTGCATTAAGTGTCTCATAATAGCCGCCGAGTATGACACAGAGTAGCGCTATAACAACTTTCAACACACAAATGTATCTAATATGATAAAACAGCGCTGCGTTACCCCACATATGCTTGACTGGAAGAAGCGGAAGCGGCAACTGCGGCATAATAAAAGTTCCGCTGCTCTTGAGACGTGTGTCGCACCCGTCTCTCATTAGCAATCGCTCCAGTGGCCTTGTTTCTGCTCACACAGCACTCGGCCCTGCTCTACTTCATACTGCAGTAACGTTAATAATCTCATCCATGAGTATGATTTCTGCCCGAGTCCCGTCCCGATTCTTTTCCACCAGCTGTTGACATGAAGACAACACCTCCCATGATTCCGTGAAATCAAGGCGTCATCAAGCTACAGCTTTATTTTGAATAAGCGACCTCTAGCGGCGAAAATTTACATAGTGTGCTTTTAAGTGCACTTAAAGAAAGTACACTTTCTTGTCCATGTTTCTTTTTTGTTTTTTTAATGTTATTAAAAACTTATCTTTTTAATAAAAAGTGCACTTTGTAATAATGTCAAAAGTTTTACTTTAAAGTACACTTAAATCATTAAGTTTTAATGTTTTGTCATGCTTGAAAGTACACTTATTTTGATGTGTTGACTAGTATAATAAAGCACATGTAAATAAGGCTAGTTGTAATTCTAACTGTAGTGTGATAGTCGATATTAAAGTTGATATATTTTAAATTGCAACATCCTCATTACAAATGTGTAATTACAAATATATTTAAATACATGACATACAAGTTTCAATATAATTACATTGAAGTGTATTTTAGTTTACATAAATGCTTGTCACTACATTCGGCAGTACACACAATTTGCTTTGTTATCAATCTTCAATCATCCACCTGACAGCCATATTACAAAAACATGCTATACAGACTTATAAACAGGGTTTAATCTGTAATTAAACAGAGCTTTTTAATTTGGAAGGAGAACGTTTTCTTGACCTTTCAGTGAACTTAAGATAAACAGTGCTATAGCATAGCAGGGAGATAAAAATGTAAGCTTATTTATAAGGAAAAAGTCACTCTGCATTTCTATCACATAAATGCATCAGTGGACTGAGAAGTCACTGTGTACATGAGGTTTTCCTGTATAAATATATCTCTGTAATGCTACATTTTCCAGCACATTGCCTTTTATGCCTACATTTTTCTTAAAAATGCTGTAAGCTAATATTTTTGTGTAATACCACATATAAAATGTCCCTACTACCTGACAGATATCACTGAAACAGGTGTCCAGAGAAATCAAATCTGTCTGTGACAGCCCTAGGCACTGTAAACCGCAAAATAATAATAATAATAATAATAAAAAAACCTGTCAAGAGAGTGGTTCTCACTTTTTTCATCAGAAATACTGTATTTTTCAGAATTAAAGTTAGAATATAAGGAACATGTCATGTCTTACAAAGGGCAATTAACGTCAAGCACATAAAGTATGCACACAAATACAAGCAAAATGAATTTAGACTTGGCATTTAAAATAGATATTGTTTATAATGAATACAGCTATAATTTATTTGTATACCTCTAACATTCATTCTTGTTCTGTTCTGAACATTCATTCTTTTTTTACCATTCAGGGAGGGGAACTAAAATGCATGTTTATAGCTAATATTCATTTACTAGTATTTTACATTATTTCTGAATGTAATAATAAAGTATGACTTATCTGTGCTTCTTTTCTCAACTACAAAATTTTTACCCTGTGTGACATATTCATGTATGACTTTTTTTCTGGAAAATACAGTATTTCCTGCCTATTAATGATTCCATTTCTGTCATGACAACTCTCGGAGTGTTTGGCATGGTAATGGGCACGACAATGTTGATATATTTGGTTTTGGTGGAATAGATCTGATACGCCGCTGCTGCTGCTGCTGCTGCAGAAGCAAGTATGGGACTTGCTACTGCCAATACATACACGACACATTGCTGTGAGCAGGTAAGACATGCTGCTGCTGTACAATATAGTGTACATGAATTACCTGTAGCAGATCTATACAGGTAGAGCTGGGGAAGGTGGAGGGTTTCTGAAAGTGCATTGCACTGCTAGGCAAATGCTAGCCAAGTATTTGAAGGTTGAGCACAGAAGCAAATTGGCAACTGATACAGCAGGAACCAATCAGAGAATGATGTGATTACGAGCAGGTTGAGTTAAAGGACCTATTAGCCTGCACCATCTAGAGTTTCATGACAGAACTTTGTATTTATTTAGTCTCAAACCATTCAATAACCATTCACTGGCATATTGCAAAAAAAAAAAAAGAAAAGAAAAAGGCAAGCACTGACTGAAATAGCCAGCTCCAGTCTGATTGGCCTGATCAGCCCCACCCCTAAATAGCACATTAAAACAAAACAAATCCTGATTGGTCTCTTTACATGTCAATCAGGTGGGTTCTTCCAGTCTAAGTGGGTGGTTTTTGGCCAGAATAAGCTGCCACAAAAAGTGAAAATTCTGACCTTGTGAGACTAGAGGAAAGTTAGCAAACATCTCAAATCATTTACAGCACCATTAACTGTCAATATATAATTAGCTGAAGCATTGCCCTGATTTCCTTATGTTTCACTGTGGTTACCTGAGAATCGCATGGAGCCTCCTCTGGTGAACAGGGGTGGAGCCTGGAAGGCGTAGATGACATCACTCTCTGAGATACTCGTCATATCATCTTCATCAGAGAAAGAGCGCTGGAACCCATTTGAGTTAATCTCTGTCAAAATCACCTACGAGAGAAAGAGAAATGTTCATCTCAAATGGCCTTGCGCGCACAGATTATTCTGATGAACAAGAAACTTGAGTTTTAGTAAACAAAGATGATTTCAGGTTCTTTTCCAGCTGTTTTCCAGAAGCTGATGTCATATCACAAACCAACAGATAAGGGGATTTCAGCTCAACCGCTCAGCATGACAGAGGCTCAGTGATAGGTCAGTTTCTATTGCTTGTTTTTGGTTTCGCTCGCTCACTCACTCACTCACTCACAATATTTCACACCACTGTTTTGTTCTGCGGCATTACATTGTGTGATACAGTGTATTACACAATTCTGCTGTATACTACACATGTTGCCAAAGGGAGTATATAATGCAATAATAGTAATATTAGTATGGTAGTACGCTAATCTTAACAAGCCATGCACTTACTCATACACACTCATCTCAATATCGCCTCCGACCACAAGGGGGATACACCATCTACAGTAGTAAATCAGTGCGAGATGGCCTGCTAATACAAGGCTCATTTTTACAAAATGCCACATAATACCTAATCTAAGCTCTGTGGAACAGGCCAAATAAAAATCTGTTGCCTGAACCCATCATATATATCATATATTCAGTGTTGACATCTGAAACACACTACTGTATATGGGATTAGAAATGGAGGTCTAAATGAAATCAAAATACACTACATGCAAAATGTTTCATCTCAAATTATCAGTTAAGAAATTATAGCAAAGAGTTGAAAAAAAACATTACATGAATTTCTGCATTTCTTAGTAGTTGGTTAGTTGGTAACACAACACAGAAACAACATGCAATGTAAGTAACGCTAAGAGCTGGATAAGAGAGACATTAAAAAACAAAAGGAAGTAACAGGGTTTTGTTTACCCTGCAGTAATAGCATCTGGCCATTTATTCCAATACCAGATGCATAATGTCCTCACATCCATCCTCAGGTAACATCTGTTACCTTACAAAATGTGCATAATTTGAACAAACTAAATTAGTTAGGCAGATAAGTTTGACTGATGAATGGATTTTTTAAAAATTCACTTGTGTGTTATCTGTATAATTGTGGTTTTCTGTATTTTAATATGGCTATTTCAAATGAATTAAATGGAAGCTTGTTTCAGCTAGAATAATACAATTTAAAAGACAATTGCGACTTTTTCATCGCACAATTCTGACTTTTTTCCCTTGCAACTGTGAGTTATAAAGTCAGAATTGTGGGATATAAACTCGCAATTCTGACTTTTTTTGCCCAGAACTGTGAGTTTATATCTCGTAATTCAGACTTTTCTCACAATTGGGAGTTTATATCACACAATTCTGAGAAGACAAAAAAAATCAGGATTGCAAGTTTATATCTCTATCACTTTAAGACCTGACGCACGGATCCATTTACTGTAACACATGCATTTCCTTTCTCAACTGTTTGCATTGACTTAAAACATAACTGACTGTGTTTACTTGAATACTCCGCAAAACTGGCATTTTGACATTTTCTGAGTATTTGATTGTTTAAGCACATTACGCAGTGAAAAAGAACTCAATTCAGTACTAAGAGGTGGCTTTATTCGCGCGCACTTTGGGTGTGAGCGCAAAATCTGCGGGAATGAGTAAAATTATGCGCAATATTCAAGTCCTGTAACACCGACAAAATTCATCTGGAGCAAATGAAACCAGTGAGTGAGGGGAGTTGTTTGTGTGTCAACTCACTGTCGGAGAGATGAGAGAGTGAGAAAGTGCAGCTGGTATCATATCTATTCTGTGGAAAATGAGTATTGTAAGCGTTTCAGATATTTCTCTATCAATATGTATCGAAAAATCGATATTTTTGACAACACTACATTACACATAGTTTATTATTTCAGATGCCTTTTTAAAAGAATACAATTGAAAAATGTACATATTATATACAAAATTCAAGTGAATTATTACAATATGTTGGTATTATTAAACTAATAATCTAAAATCACAAGAACATTAAATGGTTAGTTCACCCCAAAAAATTTAAATTCTTTCACTGTTATTCACCCTCTTGTAATTCCAAACCCACATGACCATCAAACACGGTAAACAGAAGCTCAAATGTGCATGCATGATGTGCGAGAATCAATGAGGTTTGTGTAACATCACAGTAATCATCATTACTGAAAAGACATGACATGTGGAATGTTGGACCCAACAAAAAGCTAAAATCAAACAGTGTGCACCAGGTTTCAATGAGTGAGTATGTGAATGAATGTGTTCAAGGATTATAAAAATGATTATAACAGTGTCATTAAACATTTGTATCTTGCAGCACAATAACACTTTGAGCCCTGGATGAGCAAGTCTGGGTAGTTTCCATGGAGTGTGTTCAGGAGGCAGTTTAATAGAGTATGAACAGAGATACATGTGCTTGTTCGCTATTAGCTACTCTTCGTGAGCCTGGAAGATGTATGCAAGAGTACAGGGCCGGAAATCTAAAATCTCACCTAGGGCACCAACAGAGCCTGGGCCGGCCCTGCAAGAGTAATTCATCTTTGGCAAAACGATGTAAGGTGTGCAGTACAATATAATATTTTATTATGAACTAATGGGGTGAGAGTGTATACTGCACACAGTGTAGTTCAGGAATAGGAAAAGATAAAAGAGACAAAACACCAGCAAATACGACAGACAGCAGGTCTCACCTGGTCTGGAGAGATCTTGCCCTCCTCTGCTACCATGGCCCTGAGTGTTGAGACAGACCCAAAGAGAGGCACAGCCAACCCTACTCTCAGAAAGCGCTGACCTTCATTGTTGAACACCAGCGTCACATTCAGGGCCCTAAACACACAATAACATACATATTTAGCACACTAGCTAACTCACCATGGGTTCCTAGGTGTTTTTACCATAGCAGACTCATACATTTTTGCAACATTAATGCAATGCATTAAAACGGCAACATTTTTTTTTACAGCTTTTACTTGTCTTGAAACAATTTGAAGACGGTTTGCTAATAAGTGGCTAAATGGTACTACAAAGGTTGTCACAGATATTAAACCCCATCACACCAAACAGGAAAACCAGTGTAACACATACTCTTGTGGCTTATTGCTTAGTGTGTGAGAGAGTGGGTAACCAATCAAAATCAATTTGATGCATGTAGGGCTACAGTGTGTGGAGTGTATGGTGAAGGTTGATTCAGCATGTGTCTCTAACACTGCCACACACACGCACCCGCGCGCACACACACCCCTTGTGGGTGCAGTGCACATTAGACTTGAGAGCCTGCTGCATTTGTTTGGCTGAAAATGGCCACACACACACAATCCAGTCGCACAGCAGCTGATGGTTTCAGTGCAGCAGCATTTTTCACTGCAGCTGCAGTTGCGGACATTATGGCTCAGGAGATTTGGACAGACTTATAAATGCCTCTCTCTGCTGCATTATTGAAAGCTGTATGTGAAATGCTGAATGCAACAAAAGCACTCAGTTATACAAAACTAACCCCCAATCGTTCCCTGGGCGCCACGGCTTAAAAAATATATATATTTATCTTTTAAAAGGCTGCCCACTGCGCAGGGTGTGTGTTCACAGTGTGTGTGTGTGTGTTCAATACTCACTATTGTGTATGTGCACGTGGATGGGTGAAATGTTTCAAATTTCAAGTATGGGACACCACGTCACATCACTTTTACTTTCATATGAGAGCACCAGCGAGAAGACAACTGAAGCTTTTTAGATGTAGAAACAAGCTGGCAAGTTTGCTTTAGAAATGGCGTTTTTATCTCATGTTTGATTTTGTTATCGGTTAGGCTTTGTATGTTATTTTCAATGCAATAGAGCATTAAACCTTTTAGCACCACTCACCGGATATTTTGTTTCCAAACCGCCGTGATACGTACAACAACTGACATAAAACATTGCCAGATTCATGTTAATCTATTTCAGCGCACTTGGATGGGTGAAATGCAGTCACTTTTATTTTCATATGAGTACACCAGTGGGAAGACAACTGAAGCTTTTTAGAGTTTGAATCATATAACAGGGTTTTATATATGTGGACTGTCAATCAAACTCACCTTATTCTGTGATTTTAGAGAGTATATTTTTGTGTTAAAAGTGTAGGTTGGATGTGTTACCTCTAGCAAAGACATATTTGTGCAGAGAAATGGGCAGTATTTCAATTAAATGTATTTATACTTTTGTCTATTTTGTATTTTGCTGCACAAAAACAATCAGATGTAATATGTAATTAAATAGCTACTCTGAGATACTACATTTTGTATTTGAAATACTTAAAATACGGAATCAAACATGCCACTTTATTCTCAAATAATACTAGAACTTTCTTCACTGGTGTTAATAGGACTACTAAATATAGCCACCTATTGCCCATCACAGTTTTTGGCTAGATGCAAGTAAATCACATGAAACATACTGTTGGATCTATAGGCAGATTAACCATATGAGTCTAAAAGACAGACTCAAAGCTGAAAACTCATCATTTACTCATCCTCAAATTGTTCCAAACCTGTATGAATTTCTTTCTTGATAGAATTTTTGTTTTTGGGTGAACTATCCCTTAATCCCCCCCATGGTGGATCCAATTGGAAAGGAAATAAGGTGCTTTGGTGCTCAGAAACTACCTTAAGGTAAATTATATAGTAAAATATCATATACAGGTCCTTCTCAAAAAATTAGCATATTGTGATAAAGTTCATTATTTTCCATAATGTAATGATAAAAATTAAACTTTCATATATTTTAGATTCATTGCACACCAACTGAAATATTTCAGGTCTTTTATTGTTTNTTTTACCATAGCAGACTCATACATTTTTGCAACATTAATGCAATGCATTAAAACGGCAACATTTTTTTTTACAGCTTTTACTTGTCTTGAAACAATTTGAAGACGGTTTGCTAATAAGTGGCTAAATGGTACTACAAAGGTTGTCACAGATATTAAACCCCATCACACCAAACAGGAAAACCAGTGTAACACATACTCTTGTGGCTTATTGCTTAGTGTGTGAGAGAGTGGGTAACCAATCAAAATCAATTTGATGCATGTAGGGCTACAGTGTGTGGAGTGTATGGTGAAGGTTGATTCAGCATGTGTCTCTAACACTGCCACACACACACACCCGCGCGCACACACACCCCTTGTGGGTGCAGTGCACATTAGACTTGAGAGCCTGCTGCATTTGTTTGGCTGAAAATGGCCACACACACACAATCCAGTCGCACAGCAGCTGATGGTTTCAGTGCAGCAGCATTTTTCACTGCAGCTGCAGTTGCGGACATTATGGCTCAGGAGACTTGGACAGACTTATAAATGCCTCTCTCTGCTGCATTATTGAAAGCTGTATGTGAAATGCTGAATGCAACAAAAGCACTCAGTTATACAAAACTAACCCCCAATCGTTCCCTGGGCGCCACGGCTTAAAAAAAATATATATTTATCTTTTAAAAGGCTGCCCACTGCGCAGGGTGTGTGTTCACAGTGTGTGTGTGTGTGTGTTCAATACTCACTATTGTGTATGTGCACGTGGATGGGTGAAATGTTTCAAATTTCAAGTATGGGACACCACGTCACATCACTTTTACTTTCATATGAGAGCACCAGCGAGAAGACAACTGAAGCTTTTTAGATGTAGAAACAAGCTGGCAAGTTTGCTTTAGAAATGGCGTTTTTATCTCATGTTTGATTTTGTTATCGGTTAGGCTTTGTATGTTATTTTCAATGCAATAGAGCATTAAACCTTTTAGCACCACTCACCGGATATTTTGTTTCCAAACCGCCGTGATACGTACAACAACTGACATAAAACATTGCCAGATTCATGTTAATCTATTTCAGCGCACTTGGATGGGTGAAATGCAGTCACTTTTATTTTCATATGAGTACACCAGTGGGAAGACAACTGAAGCTTTTTAGAGTCTGAATCATATAACAGGGTTTTATATATGTGGACTGTCAATCAAACTCAGCTTATTCTGTGATTTTAGAGAGTATATTTTTGTGTTAAAAGTGTAGGTTGGATGTGTTACCTCTAGCAAAGACATATTTGTGCCTTTATCACAATATGCTAATTTTTTGAGAAGGACCTGTATTGCTCACTGAATGTCATTATAGAACAGAAGAATAGAGCAATTAGCTGTGCTGCTCTAGAACTTGTGAATTTACTTGCTAGCTGACAATTGATGTTAGCTTGCAAGTTAATGTTAGCTTACTTAGCTACTTTTGTTTCTATAGACAAAAATAATTTTTAGCAGCTAAATATCAGTTGTTTTTTTAGCAGTTAAGGTTACACTTTATTTTAAAGTGACGTAGTTACATTGTAATTACTCAAATAAGTACTGAGTAATATTAATTTACTACATGAACTTACTATATAGTTACTGTTAGGGTTAAGGATTAGTTTTTTTTTTTTGTAATTGCATAATTTACATGTTGTCACCTTAAAATTTTTAAAAAGTTTTACCGTCAGCGAAATAGCTTGAGCCATCCTCTTGAGTAGGGCTGTGGTATGACTATGTATTTAATATATTTCTCACACCAGTATTTTGTATTTTATTTGGATACATTTGATGAGCAAATATTTGTAATTCGTGACAAAATACTTTTTGATGTATTTGTACCCATTTCTGTGCATAATTACTTTGAAAAGTATAGTCTGACTATAGCAGCTCAGTGAAAGAGACTGATCTGATCATTCATTGTATTCAGTCTTTCTGACTAGCAAGATGTTGACATGATTTGTTAGCTAACCTGATTGGCTCCCTAAAGTCTTGCCCATGTGAGCAATGCTGGTCTGCTGACAGAAGCGTTTCTCTCTGTCCTTGGCATGTGTCTAATCTAATTTGTAATCTTCATAATAATTCATAACAATAAGTATGGTAGGTTTTAGCACTAAAACTCCCATTGACATTTAGTAAAGACCTTTAAGCTCTCAGTGCAGCTAGATATGCCTTTTTCACTCCAGATTATTAAATCTGGAAGTTAGTGATGCAGAGATGAGCATGCTGGGAGTGTTTAGGACAGAAGGTACTGTACAAGTCTTCATGATGAGCCATAGTTCTCTCCATATATTTCTAGGATTCTATTATTGGTCTGTCTGACAGGTTGGCAGTCTCACAGGAGAGATTTTGATGACTGGCTGTTTTGAGATTTAAGAAAATTGAGACAATGTTCTGTTAAGAGCTGTTCACTTGGTCATTCATCACATGAAGTATTTCAGGGTGGCCAAGGACACAAACACACTGAATTGCACAATAGCGAAGATTGTGCATATACAGACGCATATTCATGCAAACACGTATACAGACATAAAAATACATATAGTATACAGACAATGAGTCCTAATAGATTCCAAAGAAATAAAGACAGAAGGCACAGTAACATACCTGGTCTGTCGCAGTGGGATTGGAAGTGAAATACACAGGAAAGGGTCAAAGGTGTTGCTCTGTTTAAGGCAATGAGGGCACGTCAGTGATGACCTGAAACAAAAATGACCATGAGACATTTAATAATTTTTTTCTTTAAAACACTCAACCATAATAACCAAAATTAACCATTAATAACAATAATAATAATAATAAGAATTTTTATTTTATTTTGATTGGCTTTATTTTCTGTGTAGTTTTGTGCAGTTTAAATTCATTTAAAAACAGGTGCATTTTGAAATGTTTTAACTAATCATCTTGTTATGAATGTCAGTTTAGTTCTACTTTCTGAATATGAATTATCACATGCATTAAAGGGTTAGTTCACCCAAAAATGAAAATTCTGTCATTTATTACTTACCCGTTCCACACCCGTAAGACCTTCGTTAATCTTCGGAACACAAATTAAGATATTTTTGTTGAAATCCGATGGCTCCGTGAGGCCTGCATAGGGAGCAATGACATTTCCTCTCTCAAGATCCATAAAGGTACTAAAAACATATTTAAATCAGCTCATGTGAGTACAGTGGTTCAATGTTAATATTATAAAGCGACAAGAATATTTTTGGAGCGCCAAAAAAAACAAAATAACGAATTATAGTGGTGGCCGATTTCAAAACACTGCTTCAGGAAGCTTCGGAGCATAATGAATCAGCGTGCCGAATCAGCTGTTCAGAGCGCCAAAGTCACGTGATTTCAGCAGTTTGGCGGTTTGACACACGATCCGAATCATGAATCGATACGCTGATTCATTATGCTCCAAAGCTTCCTGAAGCAGTGTTTTGAAATCGGCCTTCACTAAATACGTTGTTACTGTACTCACTGATTTAAATATGTTTTTAGTACATTAATGGATCTTGAGAGAGGAAAAGTCATTGCTGGCTATGGAGGCCTCACTGAGCCATCGGATTTCAACAAAAATATCTTAACTTGTGTTCCGAAGATTAACAAAGGTCTTATGGGTGTGGAACGGCATGAGGGTGAGAAATAAATGACAAAATTTTCATTTCACTAACCCTTTAAAAAACAAAACAATATAATGCAAGCACTATAAAAGGTTTTGCCACAAACTCAACTCCGTCAAGATAATATCGCGAGACACAACTCTACTTACTATTACATAAATTTCCAAATCAAATTATTTATCTTGTGTTACTGGACAATAATACAAAAATACAGATTTTTGCCTGAAGAGTTTATTTTTTGGAAAGCAGTTTTTTGGCATCATGTCCACAGTGGGCCTGCGTGAGCACGTCTGTCTCTGAGCCCAATATAGAGCTTCCCCTCATGACTCAACAGCTGAACACTGGAAATGCATTTGGGTTCTGCAGGTGCAACGTGTTCACCTGCAGCGCAGACGACAGCTTGAAAACCAGCAGAGATGGGCACATGTTCTCATATTGACTGAGATAGGAAGCTCTGGAATGCATTGATTTCAATATCTCAGAAAAAAAAAAAAAAAAAAGATTACTGAGAGAATGATGAAAAATGAACGCAGAGGCAAAGAGGATGATGAGAGTGAGAAATAAAGATAGAAGAGACATCTGTAAGTGGAATAAATGAAAAAGAAAGTGAGGGAACAGCAGATGTAGAATTGTGGCTGAGATTGCATCATGTTGGGGTCCAATTGTCTCTTGTAAACTCGGCAGAGCTGTCATATCAACCGGTGGAGACCCCTTAAAATAGCAGCACACACCTACCACAGCCATAGATACTCAACAGATGTGTTTTGCACCGCACACCAAGAAATTACACACTTGTTAGAGAGAAAAAGTGTATGGAGAGTTAGTTTGAAGAGGGTAGATAAATAATGAAGAGCTGTGAAAATAACAGCATGTGAACATCATATCAGAAATGATAATAATTGGCTGCTTAGTAACTGTGCACATGCACCCAGTTGACTAAACTCAAATGGGTACAACAATTTTTTGTGGCTTATACTATGCGGTTTAGAGCCATGGCAGAATGAACTGTGTACTAGTCTGTACTGGGACAGGAATCATAAAATGGTATAACAACATTAAAGGGGCTCTATGTAAGATTTTTACTTTAATAAAGCATAAAAATACACCAATATGTTTGCAGATATTTAGGAAACATGCTAAATTCATCTACTTGTTTCTCAGAAAAACAATGCTACAACCAGATATTCTACTTTGAAATGTGCGTTCCGTGTCGGAATGTCTGTCTTTGTTTTAGTCTGTGCTAAACCATGTGCTGTCAGTTTATCCAATAGTATTTCGACATCACAGGTTGCCAGTTGGCAGAAAACACCGCGTATTGCAACCATGAAAACCAACAAACAAACTGGGTCAGAGAATCAGGCAATAACGTCAGCTGCACGTTCCCGCTCTCTTCTCTGTCACGGTGAAGTGACACACCCGAGTGGGCGCCTCCTCTCTCTCACTCGTCTCATTCGCTCCGGTTAAATAGTGCTTGCATAATTTTAGTCATTCCAGCAGGTTTCGCGGTCACACCAAAAGCGCGCGCACTACTGATCTATATAAGTGAAGCGAACAAGCCATGCTCAGTCTCAGAGACAGAATTCAAACAGAGTCACAAGTACCAAAATAAGCACCTTCCTGCGCTTAAACTGTCAAATACATACAAAAGTATGTCAAAATCAGCGGCACAGGCAATCTTGGAGAGTACACAGATAAACACTGTCAGTTTTTTATCGATAAATAGCTAAGAAAGTGAACCCATGTTGTGTGTAACAGTATTGGGTCCGTTGAACACCGTTCATAAACTCTTAAAGGGACAGCAGTCCAATATTCCTGCTGCTGTCTGTCATGATAATCAAAGAACAAAAGCAAAGAAAAAAACATTCTGCTCTTGACTGAATACGTTTTATAACTTTAATGGTAAGAATTATTTACAATAAAGACTACAGAAATTAAGGTAACCAATGCAAAATAACACAATGTGTTATTTTACATTTGATTACTTTAATTTCTGTAGTATTTCTTACCTGAATAAAAACCCAGTTAACCCGAAAAACTTAGTTTCATAGCTCTCTTTATTCTGTTGCATGTATTTGAGCTGTTTATATTTTATGTTGTTGACTTTTACTTGTTTTTTTTTTAAGCGACGCGACGGAACCCACAATTCAGTTCGGCAACGCATGACGTCACCCATTAAAAGTAAATGAGAAGCGTTAATGCCGGCGCCCCGTGTGAATGCAGCGTAAGCTATTATAAAAAAATAACAATAAAATATTTTCTTCTTTATGAGATAAAGTCATTAAAGCTGCAGTCTATAAGTGTTCCCTCTTTTCTGCCATCTCTGTTTGAAACCTGCAATTGCAGTTATTTAAGGAATTATCGTGCGGAATCATTGGTGTGGATACTGTACTTCAGAATCATAGATTCTGCATCTTGGAAGTATGACCAAAATAAGAATTTTCACCAAAAAATGTCACCTGAACAAGTAACATGTCTGCCACTTTTGTTCTGACCAACTGAGAAAAAAAGCATTACAATAAATCGCACTGCCAATGGTGATTAAATCTAACGATTGTTCAGCTCGGATCACGCTAAACCGTGCAAATAATTTTTTCTCATACATTTTTCTCAAATTGTTAATGTTAACAACATCGGCATTGCGTGACTATGTGCATTTAGTGTGTATTAGCGTTACCTGTAGATTTTAATTTCTGTAGCCACTCCGCAGTCTGAAGTCTTTTGCTTTTGATTGACTGGTTAATCTCCAGTTGTCACTGATGATTGTTATTTGGACCTTTCCAGTTTACAATCCGCCATCAAAATAATAATTAATATTCCAGCTACTGTGAGAAAAGGCTATAAATGATCCGCTACCAGCAGCATACTTCCTCTACATGCCATATAGCCTACTAGCTGGGACTCGTTCTTTATGTAAATAGACGTGACATAATGACGCAGAGACGAATGGCTCCATGCTAAAATTTCCCTTAGAAACCCACCAGTACCAAATTTTATTATAAAACATTATTATAAGCTTACCTTTGTGAATCGGGCTAAGGTAAGGAGATAGTTTTGAACACTGGCTGGTTACGTACTTGCTCAAAAATTGATTTTGGATCATTTATAACCAAATAAAAGTTATGGACTGCAGCTTTAACTATGAACGAAAATTGTATTGTATATACACATTTAAAATGTAAATTGATGTTTATTTAGTATTTATTTGTAGAAAATGACACAAATCAGGGTTTTAAACAGTGTTTAAAAAATTGCAAACCGCCTAGAAAAAGTTTTTTTTGTACCCTATAGAATCACACCATAAGTCAAGGTGCCACTTTTCCCATGCCATATTTGTGTTGTTAAGCAGCAGTAAATCACAGTGCCACTTAAAAGCACGTCCACTGAGAAAACTGTTTTTTAGCTAGTCTGGTGGGCATGTCAGAAGAGCATTGGTTTGGAGTGAATAGACTGTATCTCTGTTTTACCCTTTCCTCAAAGTCTTGAGTCAAATTGTTCTGTAATGTTAATTCAGTGAATGTCATTCTCATGAGAGACAATTACAATAATTTTACAAAAGAAAGTCAAACCACTTTGCTCTATTGCAGTGCTTTGATCTAAATACAATGAAGTTCTTTTTCTTCTCATTTTAACCCTTAGTACATTGTAAACCCCGACTGTCAACTTCACTTAGATAATACATGAATTATCTACAATAGCTACAATCCATAATTTTTTTAATTATTCAGTTGCTGTTTTTGTTTAGAGGGCTAAAACAATCAAGATCTTAAGTTATTTTGGAGTTACTTTAAATTACTATATACAAATAAATTACAGTAACAGCTTTTTAGAATTACATATCATATTAATTCTTCATTGCTAATGATCAAGCCTAAATGGGATCTATAGAATTACATTTTGTCTTATTGGAGGCTAAAAGCATAATCATAGTATCCAAAGTTTGAAATAAACACGAGGGGCAGAACGTGTGGAATTTGAATGACAGATGTTTCTGAGTGTAAGTCTTTCTGTTGGTGTATATTCCATATATTCGCTAGATGAAAAAGAATGGTGTCACTCTCACATAATTCCAAACCTATGCTATTATTTTTTACATGGAACACAAAAAAGGGATTTTTCAAGAATTTTGGCATAGAACTTTTCTATATTTCAACTTCAAAATGACCATGGCTGTCAAACTCCAAAAATAATAAATAAATAAAAGGTACGGTAAATGTATTCCATACAACTCATGCACTATATCAAGTCTTTTGAAGCCATACAATAGCTTTGTGTGAGAAACATGCCAAAATGTAAGTTATTATTTACTTTTAATCTTGTGCTCACCATGATCTCACATCCAGAATTTTAATATGGTGTATTTTGATATAAGAACCAATGGTGTTTTTTGACTAGAAACAAGATTGGGGCAAGCTTTTCAGTGTAAGCTTGAAGTCATGATTTTTGTTGATATCCAAGCCTTGGCAGAATACTGTATTTGATTTGAGAGCAGCAGTAGTGGAGTGAAGATCAACAGCTTCAGAAGACTTGAAATATAGCACATATAGCACAGTCATGTGTACTATACATTTATGGTGCACTTAATGCATAAATGTCATTATATCACATGTGTCAAACTCCGCTTCTGGAGGGATGCTGTCCTGCAGAGTTTAGCTCTAACCAGCTCCAATACACCTGCCTAGAAGTTTCTAGATTAATTAGCTGGCTTAGTTATGTTTAATAGGGTTGAAGCTAAACTCTGCAGGACAGTGCTCCAGAAACTGAGTTTGACAACCCTGTATTATTTACTCCTTCAAATCCTACATGACTTCCTTTCTTCTGTGGAACACTAAATTATCTTCCCCTCCAGTAAACTGACAACTAAATTAGCACTGCAGCTGGATCAATGAATTAATGAATTTGAGGGCCGGATGAGTCCAATTCATGAATGGATTATTAAGATAAGATCAGTTTTGTGAACTGAATGAGGCAGTGAAAAGATCCAATTCAAAAAAACAAAACACAACTTAAAAGAAGAAGAAGAAAAAAAAATTCTGGCTCTCACACAAAGTTATCACATCTTCAGAAGACTTAATGTAATGTAATTTTATCGTTTTCCATTTTAATTGGATCTGAAAGAGCGACATTCATCAACATTTTTGTTTTATAAGCATTCAGTTGCCTTCACTCAATCTGCAATGAGTGGCCTTGGCAGCCAGCAACTTAGTAACAGACTGTCAACAGCAGAGCAGGTGGAACTAGTTTTTCCCCAAACAAAAGAGGCTGAACTTCAGTCCAGGAACATGTAGTTCCCTTTCGAAGGGAACTCCACTCTGCGTTTGAAACGCTTTGGGGAACGCCACGTGACCCAGGTGTCTGAAAGCATTATCCAATAACTCCAATTCCTATTGGCCCGCGACAGCCTATGACGTCATACGGCGCGACCCGGAAGTATAAAGGAGCGCCTGGAGAGACAGCCAGCATCTCATCGTCTTTCGGTCCTGTTCTGTCTGATTGCATCTATACCAACTCCGGTAGGGTTTTTTATATATACCTTACAAACGTTCATGAGAGTGTGTTTATCCGTGTCCCAGGGTTTGACACTGGATATACATATTTTTCTGGGCGTTCTCTGTCTGGAGAGGAGCACGCATACACAGTGCTTGAGGGCACTGCTGTGTGTTTGTCTGTTGTTTACTCTGTTCTCGTTTGGCACTCTTCCCGAGGGAAGAGCTGTCTGCATCTCTGCCTG
>RJVU01079141.1:1866344-1948210 GCA_003731715.1 Anabarilius grahami
AAACTGTATTTACCAGCATACTGTACATTACTAAAACATTTTAAATTGCCCCACGAGACAAGATTTTGAATTTGCTGAATTTCAGTGAATCGATTAACTGAAAATGGACAGTTTGAACTGATTTGTGCATATGTTTCAAACTCAGACTCTTAACATAATTTTTGCTATACTGAGGTTTAAGCACTAATAAAACTCATGAGCTGCAAGACAAGAGGAATCATAAAACTAATGATCATCTAATGATGCAGTCTTTATGAACCTTAGGGCATGTTTACATGACAATGATGTACTAAAAACTAAAGTTTTTCTCTTTGCTTAAGACTAAAAACGCTGTGATATGCATGCCAGGCCAGTAGTTGGCGATGTCACTTTGTAAAGAAACACTACGCACCAATAGACTGAACACGTAATGCGCATGACGTCACCGTTTTCACAAATGTGCGTTTTTGTTGTCAACATGGAGATGATAATGGTATCGTTTTCAAAAACTTAATCCAATTTCAACTGAAATCCAATTTCAAAAACTTGCATTTTCAGGTAGCCAAAATGCTGTTGTCATGTAAATTAATGGGCAAAACGCGTAAATTAATGGGCAAAACGCATAAAAAGTTTTCAGTTTTTAGTTGAAAAGTGTGTTGTGTAAACACACTGAAACATTAAAATCATAACAATAATCATGATGCTGCTTAACTGTACATCAGCAGCAAAAATAATCAAATATTTTGTGAATATTCAATACTCTGCACAGCATTACTATAGCTCTAACATGGCAAGCGAATGTTGTTATTACTGCAGCACAAACCATCAATAACTAGACACAGAAAATTGCAACTACAGTAGTCCGAAACTTCCGCACTGTAAAGCCATCTTTATAATCACAGTCCTTGAGGAAACTTCAGTGTTTTGAATTTTTTTTTTCAACACCTATGGAGCTCAAGAAATGCTCACAGCTGCGAATAAACAATGAATCTAGACTTTAATGACCACATCATATACGCTGCTGAAGTGTTTTGTCTACCTACATTTCATATCTTATCAGAGATAAACCACCACAGGCAATGGCAGATTGACTGACAGATTGACCTCAATTATAAACAAATGCTGAAAGCAGATATCACAGCAGTGTTTGCGTGGCAAAGATATGAATAAACAAGCAGGGTGCAATCTGAAATGTTAGTCATTCTATTTTCAAAGTTAGAACAGCCAACACAGCTAATGGAATTACAAAATGAATTCATGAAATCAAGAACTCACTGAGAAGCGGAAGCTTTTTTCTCGATTGATGAAAATTGCTGAGTCTATTTCTACCTGCCTTTCTACTTGGCGAAGAGTTCTGGGAGTCTAAATGTGAGTGGGCATGAAGCTGGAAAAATTGGGATATTTATGAAGAGCTTTGATGCTTAAGAATGTGTAGCACTGAAGAAAAAAAAACTAATTAAACCTACTCAAATAACTTTTGCTCAGTTGAAAAGTTAATATTCAGCATTTACATATTGCTCACATCTGCAGAAGCAGAAATGCCGTTGGCAAGAATGTCTTTGTAACACCAAAAATAGGTGAAAATAATGCTTTCGTAATATTCTCTATAGCAGAGTGTGTGATTTCATTGAGGATTACTTGATCATTTTCACTCTGCAGAAAGTTCCGGCGCAGATGTTTCAACAGCCCTGCAGCCTGAGAGAGACAGTGAATAGCATGAAGCCTGCTGTTTTCTAGAGAGCTCACACAACGTGTGCCGGATGAGCCCATTTGTATGAGGGGAGACAAACTCTCAGCCAAACTGCGGTACAGATGACAACCAGTCATTTTCTTCGTTGATGAATATCTGAATAAACCGTGAACACGAATATTTAAAGGGTTAGTTCATCCATTTATTATTCACCCTCATGCCGTTCCACACCCGTAAGACCTTCGTCAATCCTCGGAACACAAATTAAGATATTTTAGTTGAAATCCGATGGCTTTGTGAGGCCTGCATAGGGAGCAATGACATTTCCTCTCTCAAGATCCATAAAGGTACTAAAAACATATTTAAATCAGTTCATGTGAGTACAGTGGTTCAATTATAATATTATAAAGCGACGAGAATATTTTTGGTGAGCCAAAAAAAAAAAAAAAAAAAAAACTACTTCTATAGTGATGGCCGATTTCAAAACACTGATTCAGGAAGCTTCGGAGCATTATGAATCAGTGTGTCGAATCAGCGGTTCGGAGCGCCAAAGTCACGTGATTTCAGCAGTTTGCGGGTTTGACACGCGATCCGAATCAAGATTCGACACAGAAGAATCATAACACTCCCAAGCTTCCTGAAGCAGTGTTTTGAAATCGGCCATCACTAAATAAGTTGTTATTTTGTTTTTTTTTGGCGCACCAAAAATATTCTTGTCACTTTATAATATTAATATTGAACCACTGTATTCACATGAACTGATTTAAATATGTTTTTAGTACATTAATGGATCTTGAGAGTGGAAATGTCACTGCTGGCTATGGAGGCCTCACTGAGCCATCGGATTTCAACAAAAATATCTTAATTTGTGTTCCGAAGATTAACGAAGGACTTACGGGTGTGGAACAACATGAGGGTGAGTGATTAATGACAGAATTTTCATTTTTGGGTGAACTAACCCTTTAAGGAATCTGCAAGAATTATAGGCTAAAAATACTACTAATTAGTATGCAACTAATCTATTGAACTTAAAATTTAAAATTGTGTGACCTAATGCAATTAATTAAAATCCGATTGACTGCAAGTTAATTAAATAGTTTGCATGAGCTGTGTTGATCAAATTGAAGGGACGCCACTCTGATCTGTTTGTAACCTACAAGAAATACTCAGAGTGAATTCTGCATTTTCACAAGACTAAACACCAAAATTTGCTCTAAATAAGAGAAAAGACCATGAGCTCAAATGTAAGGATGGGTACCAAAACCTGGCTTCTGCTTTCGGTACTGGAGAAATTAAGAAAATACATTTCCTTTTCTATTGTTTCCATGTTTTTACTTCCTATGTTTAGTTCCTGTTTGCTTTTATTTCCTTAGTTACCCTTGTTAGTTAACATAATAATTAATCAGTCCCATCTGTGCCAAGGGATGGTTCACCCAAAAATGAAAATTCTGTCATTAATTACTCACCCTCATGTCATTCCAAACCCTTAAGATTTTTGCTAATCTTCGGAACACAAATTAAGATCTTTTTGATGAAATCTGAATGCTTTGTGTCCCTCTATAGACAGCTACGCAACTGAAACTTTGACGCTTCAAAAAGTCCATAAAGAGATTGTAAAACTAATTCATATGTATTGAGCGGTTTATTCCAAATCTTCTGAAGAGACACGCTTTATACACTGAACAGATTGAATTTAGGCTTATATTTCACATATAGTCATTCATCAACTCACACATCAGTTATGGTAAACGGAAGCTCAAGCATGTTTGCTTGATGTGCGAGAATCAATGAGGTTCATTCTTGTGTTACACAGCACATTTGAACTTCCAGAAGAGGTTTGTTCTCACAAGTCAAGCAGGTTTGGTTGAGCTTTTTTTTTAGGTTCACTGATCAATGTTTATATGTGAATAAAAGCCTAAATTAAATATGTTCATCATATAAAACGGTTGAGTCTCTTAGTTTTATGATCTCTTTATGAACTTTCTGAAGCGTCAAAGTTTCAGTTGCATAGCTATCTATGGAGGGACAGAAAGCTCTCAGATTTCATCAAAAAGATCTTAATTTATGTTCCGAAGATGAACAAAAGTCTTACGGGTTTGGAAAGACATGAGGTTGAGTAATTAAAGGTGCAATATGTAAGACTTTTGCAGTAAAATATCCAAAAACCACTAGGCCAGTGTTATATATTTTGTTCACTTGAGTACTTACAATATCCCAAATGTTTCCAACTATTTGTAAATTTGTCAAATTTTAACCAAGGCTCCGGGACATGTGAGGAGTCGCCTGACAATTGTGTCAAACCTGCGTTACCCTCGGTTTCCGGTTTCATTTTGTAGAAACCATAGAAACACCAAAGACGCTTTAATATATTCCATCTTTTAATAGACAAGGGGACAACTGTTTGGTTACATTTATAGTCAGAAAACGAATTGTTGTTATATAGCTCAACACATTTAGTCTTATTGTTTAAAGGGGACCTATTATGCAAAATTCACTTTTGCATGGTGTTTGGACATAAATGTGTGTTGGCAGTGTGTGTACACAACCACCCTATAGTGATAAAAATACACCGGCGTCTGCTTCGCTTCAACAGCTTGAAGCACCTTTTCACTATCTCCAATAAACAACAGCAGAAGTCATTTTTTTCCTAAAGAGAGTTGAACGAGAGCTGCGTGGACTTCCGACTGTATGTGTATGGTGATTTTGCAGATCTGATTTGAAGTTTGTTTGCATGACACATTTTATCAAATCTATTAGTGCGAGGGGAAATTTATTAATATTTTTTCCACTAAAAGTTATTATTTAAACTCTATATCTTTGCGAAATTGTGATTATTTACAAAAGTTTGGGGTCGGTTATTTATTTATTTTTTATTTATTTTTTTTTGAAAAATGAATACTTTTATTCAGCAAGGGTGCATTAAACAGATCAAAAGTGACAAAGACTTTTATATTAGTACAAAAATGTCTACTTCTAATAAATACTATTATTTTGATCTTTTTATACATCAGCTCTATCACGTGTCATTATGTGTAGTGAGTCGGCTCATGTGATTTATGTTTTGCACTTCCATTAAGGGAACACAGTGAGCATCAATGCTCCCTGGTTTTCTCTGTGCATTTTGGAACTTTTTAGGAAGCGAATGCTTCAGTGCACTAGAAGGATTTTGCAAATGAGACAGCCCTTAAAATGGCCGAATCCCTGGTCAGTGCCCTGACTTCTGAACTAGCGATGCACCCATTGTAAGATGTAGTTTCAAACATCCTATTTAACTTGACATTTGATTTTAGGATTTTGTTCTAAACAGCAGCAATGAGATATGTTACTGTAAATGTTTATCATGTAACAGTTGACAACAATATGTGAAAATTTTCACAGTATGATTTTTGGCCTAATTGTGCAACCCTTCTATCTACTTATCAGCATACAATGGTCTTTCTGTATGTTTAATTGCATGCAGGTTGTTGCAGTACTACAGTATGATGATAACATAACCTACTGTATACAGTACACAGTCAAGGACGCCTAATACCACACAAGTGTCCCAGTAGAATTCAAAGCTCAGGCAGACAGATAAAGGGCGGACTTTATCTTAAATTAAAGACTAAAGGGTGTGTCTGACCTGTACTGAGCTTGGAAGTGCTCCTGAACGAAACTGTGTCGAGTTCCAGGCTGCTGTGAGTTTGCTGGTCCGGGGCATGAACTCTCTTCCAATTCCACAGGACCCTGAGACATGCAAACAGAAGGAATGAATGGAAAAAATATATTTAGCTGTTTTTCACATTGGTTTTGGGATGTATATACATAGATTAGATTAGACAGGGAGGGTTTAAAAAAAGCATTTTGATATTGCAGTAAAATGTTTCAATTCAACCAGCTTCTTTTTTTTCTTCAGAATTTAGAGAAATACAAGCCATGAATTAATCTCTAACTAATATATAGATAGATTTTTTCATTGGTGCTAGATGTTTTTCATTCATATAAATTGTATTGCTACTACAGAGATAATGAAACAAAACACATGAATACTGATAAAATTCATTTGAATTGTAGTTCAGAAGGTTGAGGATTGGTTAGTTTTTACTAAATTGAAGTGTCAGCATGTGGGCATGATGGAAGTTCATGTATGAAAAAATTATAATGTTATGCATATAATTAAGGGAGGGAATTAATTAATTAGACACTACTACAGGGGCCATTCTGAGCAGCCCATAATCAAACTTATTTCATTTTCATTTTTATATTGCATTAGATGCCAGCAATACTTGAACCACCATCAATTTTACTAAGAAACTTGGCAAAAGGTCTAAACCCACAATGAAGACACACCAGCAAGTGTGACGAGAAATTTAGCTTTAAGCATTGAAAGACGGTCAAAATAAGGCTTTGTAGAAAAATAATATACTGCATTCACAGACATTATTTTCCTGATGGGATTAGAATTCCCTGAGGGCCCTTAAAATATCCAAAAACAGCAGGTTATGCAAGGATAAACACAGACATGTTCGATTTGGATGGGATTAAAATCATGTCAAGAACATCTCGAATGTACCTAACCTCCTCAGGGACAACTAGTCCTCCAAACAGGGATTAAGACATCCAGGAATTATAGGAAGCAGTCAGAGAAAATGAAATTTTAGTCTATAAAGAGGGAGGAGAAAAATTAAACAGTCAGTATGATAAAAGTCATCTGATTCTTCAATGCAAATCCTAACTGCGGAATTAAACATGTCCTTACATAAAATCTTTCCATACTGGAAGAGAGGGAGATGAATTTATACCTTAACACACACACGTTCGTTTTTGTGAATTGTGGGGACATTCCATAGGCGTAATGGTTTTTATACTGTACCTACCCATCACAGGAAACTGTGCACACTTTTACTTTCTCACAAAAACTCATTCTGTATGATTTATAAGCCTTTTGAAAAGTGGGGACATGGGGTAATGTCCTCATAAATCACCTCTTTTTGTAATACCTATGTCATCATACCCATGTCATTATACACATTTGTGTCCTGATATGTCACAAAAAAACGTGCGCGCACGCACGCACACACGCACACACGCACACACACACACACACACACACACATTTAAAAAAAAAAAAAGAAAAGAAAAAAAAAGAAACTAGCACCTTTGGGGAACTAAAAGGCAGAAAGAGTGCTGTCAGACATTGGTGCTAACAATGCCATATTCACACTGAGACTGAGGCAACAACCCTTTCCAAGTGCTGTTATAAATCAAGAGTGAAATAAGAAACATTGTTTGTAAGAAGAACTCTTCAGAGAGAGATTGAGCATAACTCTTAATCTGGCTATGGTTTCTTTCCTTATTCATATCAGATGAATTGTTAAGCTTTCGGTGCACATTTAAAGAAGCACATTCTCAAATCTGGGTCAAAAGCCACTTAGCTGGACTTAAGAACAAAGAATAGATGCCTCAGTGACAAGACTGGGCAGCATTTCTCTCTCTCTCTCTCTCTCTCTTAAAATGTTTTCACCAAATACAGAAATATGCTAGATATAACTTGATAATGTTGCTTTAGGTGCTGATAGTGAGGGTCTTAAATAGCACTGATCAGCTAGTAAACACACATTGTGTGTAGAAAAAAAACTACACACCAGGAAAACAAAAACCACTAAGGAGTGCAGTGCACAGTCAGAAATATTACAGGAATCAACTGACGATGTCTGGAGAACATTGCTACAACATTCCCATAACATTATCTAATTTCCATTCTCTGGGAGCAGTAACTGCAGAACTCTAAAATCTGTTTAAGACTTTTGTCACTAAAAATGTATTGAAAATAATTCAAATGTGACACATTTCAAAAGGATAGACAAAGTAGACATCTGCAGAAACAGAGTGACTATTTGTTGTTAAAGAAACCTCAGATGACCATATGCTAGGAAATAATTCAAGACCATGTTTTCATAATACTAATATAAAGGTGCAGCTCATGTCTATGTACCTATCTGTTTGTCTCATCACAGAACTTGGGATAAAAGTTGAATGAGTTATTGCCTTTAAAGAGATAGGAGGTCAAACAGATACCCATCACCAGCATCAGCAAAACAATACAAACTGCTAGACCACACAGACACTCGTGGGTATTAGATATCAGATTGTTTCATTCAGCAGACAAACTCCAGCCCAAGGACTCGCCCTTGCAGAGGAACTGCTGCTGTTAACAATGACTGACCTCTGAATTATTCACTGAAGAGTCACTGAAGATGCACATGAATGTCTATTGAACATCACTGTCTTCAATGGATCTTTTTTGATTAAGTTAAGTTTAGTTAAGAACATCTCTCTCATATAAAGAAAGTTGTCACTTTCTTTAATGCTGAGATTTCAAGGACTCAGGTGTACAGTAAGCAAATGTTTAAAAATAAGTGTGAGTGAAGAGCTGTGAGCTGGGGAAAGAGGCCTAAGGCAGTGGCAGAAGAACTGTGAGGAAGTAAGGAAAATAACCATGACAATGTGGGAAAGAGATGTTTGGAAGAGCCCTTGGTGTGAGGAAGTGTTATGAAAACCAGAGAAAATAGCCTTGAGGAAGTGGGAAAAGAGTTGTGAGGAAGTTAGGAATGGCTACATGAATTGAGGGAAGAGTTATGACAAAGTAAGGGCATATGTGTGAAAAATAGAAGGAAGAGTCATGATGGATTGAGGGAATGTCCATGGCAAAGGAAGTAAGGGAAGAGCTAATAGAAAGTGAGGGCAGAGTTGTGGGGAAGAAAAGAAAGGGTTGTTACAAATTCAGGAAGATTTGTGCAGAAGCACAAGGAAACGTTTTGAGGAAGTGGGGGAAGATTTATAAAGAAGAGAGGGAAGAGCTATGAAGAAAGTAAGTGATGGAGAAGCTATGAAAACATTGGGTAAGCATGAGGAAGTGGAAGAAAATCTGTAAGGGAATGAGGGATGAGTTGCAAACATGTGAACCCAGAGAGATAAGGAAATGAGGAAGAAGTTGTGAGGAAGTGAAGGCAGACCTGGGAAAAAGTGGGAGAGAATTGTGGGAGAAAAGGTGTGAGGAATTAGTTGAGGAAGGAGCTATGGAGAAATTAGGTAAGAGTTGTGCTGAAGTGGTGGAAGACTGCAAGGAACTGTGGCAAGAGCTAAAAGGAAGGTGAAACGTGTGAAGCGTTACAAAGCAGTGAAGGAAGAGTAGTGGGAGAATTGGGACAGATTTCTGGAGAGGGAAGCGCTATAAGATAGTAGGGCTGTGTGGAAGTACACTTACTGTGAGGAAGTAGGGGGGAAAGTTGTGAGGAAGTGGTTAAATATAACAGGGAACTGTGGGAAGAGATAAAAGGAAAAGTTGTGATGGAGTGAGGAAATAGTTATGAGGAAGTAAGGACAGAAGTGTGAAGAATAAAAGGAAGAGCCATGATAAATTAAGGAATTGCCCATGAGGAAGTGCTGACAGAAAGTGTGGACAGAACTGTGACAAAGTGAGGAAGAGTTGTGCACAAGGAAAAGGATGCGCTTTGAGGAAGTGAGGAAAGAACTATGAGGAAAGAGTTTTGAACAAATGAAGGCAGAGACCTGAGGAAGAGAGGCAGGATTTGTGAGGATGTGAAGGCAGAGCTGAAGTGGGTGAGAGTTATGGGAGAAAGTCTTTGAGGAAGAGAGAGAAGAGCTGGAAGAAAGTGAGGGAGGAGCTGTGAGGAAGTGTGCAAAAAATGTGCAGAAGTGAAGGGGGAGCTGTGAGGAAGTGGAGGGGTTATAAAAAAGTGAAGGAAGGACTGAAATGAAAAGTGCATGAATCACGCTGAATCTTCAAATTCTTTTTATCCCCTACATCCATCTGTCTGCCCACGGAGGACAGTGTGAGCACCCTCCTGCATGTGGAGCTGAATGTTTGTAAGGAAATCCACTGAGGTTCACAGATCTCTGCTTCCTGCCTTATTTTTCTCTTCCTCTTTATAATCCCTGCAGTATGAAAACAGCTGAAACATTCTTGCAACAAATGAATCAGAAACATGTCAAGTATTTACCTACTCTCACAGAAGCATTACTCCAAGAAGTGTCTGAATGACTGATTATAAATATACACAGCCATTTAAGAGTTAATAAAAGTTATTCCTTTCTGGTCAACAGTTTAGAGCTTTCTGTACAGCATATGGCTTTGAAATCTATAAAATAGTTTTTAAAACTTCCCTCTTTTTCTGTCTCTCACAATAAGAACAAAGACTGTTGAAGTTGACAAGAAATCAGGTAGAGATGTTTGGCATTGAACCTTTTCCCAAACACAGCTGTCAGAGATCCATGTACAGCTATATCTTTCATCCAGCCTCTTATACAAAATACAGTGGGTACGGAAAGTACTCAGACCCCTTAAATTTTTCACTCTTTGTTATTTTGCAGCCATTTGCTAAAATCATTTAAGTTCATTTTTTCCCCTCATTAATGTACACACAGCACCCCATATTGACAGAAAAACAGAATTGTTGACATTTTTGCAGATTTATTAAAAAAAGAAAAACTGAAATATCACATGGTCGTAAGTATTCAGACCCTTGCTGTGACACTCATATATTTAACTCAGGTGCTGTCCATTTCTTCTGATCATCCTTGAGATGGTTCTACACCTTCATTTGAGTCCAGCTGTGTTTGATTATACTGATTGGACTTGATTAGGAAAGCCACACACCTGTCTATATAAGACCTTACAGCTCACAGTGCATGTCAGAGCAAATGAGAATCATGAGGTCAAAGGAACTGCCTGAAGAGCTCAGAGACAGAATTGTGGCAAGGCACAGATCTGGCCAAGGTTACAAAAAAATTTCTGCTGCACTTAAGGTTCCTAAGAGCACAGTGGCCTCCATAATCCTTAAATGGAAGACGTTTGGGACGACCAGAACCCTTCCTAGAGCTGGCCGTCCGGCCAAACTGAGCTATCGGGGGAGAAGAGCCTTGGTGAGAGAGGTAAAGAAGAACCCAAAGATCACTGTGGCTGAGCTCCAGAGATGCAGTCGGGAGATGGGAGAAAGTTGTAGAAAGTCAACCATCACTGCAGCCCTCCACCAGTCGGGGCTTTATGGCAGAGTGGCCCGACGGAAGCCTCTCCTCAGTGCAAGACACATGAAAGCCCGCATGGAGTTTGCTAAAAAACACCTGAAGGACTCCAAGATGGTGAGAAATAAGATTCTCTGGTCTGATGAGACCAAGATAGAACTTTTTGGCCTTAATTCTAAGCGGTATGTGTGGAGAAAACCAGGCACTGCTCATCACCTGTCCAATACAGTCCCAACAGTGAAGCATGGTGGTGGCAGCATCATGCTGTGGGGGTGTTTTTCAGCTGCAGGGACAGGACGACTGGTTGCAATCGAGGGAAAGATGAATGCGGCCAAGTACAGGGATATCCTGGACGAAAACCTTCTCCAGAGTGCTCAGGACCTCAGACTGGGCCGAAGGTTTACCTTCCAACAAGACAATGACCCTAAGCACACAGCTAAAATAACGAAGGAGTGGCTTCACAACAACTCCGTGACTGTTCTTGAATGGCCCAGCCAGAGCCCTGACTTAAACCCAATTGAGCATCTCTGGAGAGACCTAAAAATGGCTGTCCACCAACGTTTACCATCCAACCTGACAGAACTGGAGAGGATCTGCAAGGAGGAATGGCAGAGGATCCCCAAATCCAGGTGTGAAAAACTTGTTGCATCTTTCCCAAAAAGACTCATGGCTGTATTAGATCAAAAGGGTGCTTCTACTAAATACTGAGCAAAGGGTCTGAATACTTAGGACCATGTGATATTTCAGTTTTTCTTTTTTAATAAATCTGCAAAAATGTCAACAATTCTGTGTTTTTCTGTCAATATGGGGTGCTGTGTGTACATTAATGAGGAAAAAAAATTAACTTAAATGATTTTAGCAAATGGCTGCAAAATAACAAAGAGTGAAAAATTTAAGGGGGTCTGAATACTTTCCGTACCCACTGTATATTGCAAATAAGCCATCATTATAGGTATAAAATGTACAAGATATACACTTAAATAACACAAAAAAGTATAAATTACAAAATAAAATATCAAATATAGAGTTAGAATATATTTTAAAGAAATATAGCACACATTTTAAGCAAAATGTCTTAGAAGAATTATAAATCATGCCAAGTTTCATAGCAAAAAATATAATATTATGATTGTATTAGTATTTATTTATCGCCGATAATTAATTTTAGATATAGTTCCAGATTATTTATTATATTATTATTGCATTTCATATTGCATATGTACTATTAAAGGGTTAGTTTACCCAAAAATGAAAATAATGTCATTTATTACTCACCCTCATGTCGTTCTACACCTGTAAGATGTTCAGAACAAATTGAGATATTTTGATGAAATCTGATGGCTCAGTGAGGTCTCCATAGACAGCAATGTCATTGTAAAACTCAAGGTCCATAAAGGTACTAAAAACACATTTAAAACAGTTCATGTGAGTTCACTGGTTCTACCTTAATATTAAAAAGCGACGAGAATACTTTTTGTTCGCCAAAAAAACTAAATAACGACTTTTCAACAATATAGTGATGGGCCGATTTCAAAACACTGCTTCGGAGCATTACAAATTGAATCAGTGATTCTGATCTCCTATCAAACGGCTAAACTGCTGAAATCACGTGACTTTGGCACTCCGAATCACTGATCCGATTCGCAAAGCTCAGAAGCAGTGTTTTGAAATCGGCCCATCACTATATTCTTGAAAAGTCGTTATTTTGGTTTTTTTGGCGCACAAAAAGTATTCTCGTCGCTTTATAATAATAAGATAGAGCCACTAAACTCAAATGAACTGTTTGAAATATGTTTTAGTACCTTTATGGATCTTGAGAGTTACAATAGCATTGCTGTCTATGGAGGCCTCACTGAGCCATCGGATTTAATCAAAATATCTTAATTTGTGTTCCGAAGATGAACGAAGGTCTTACGGGTGTAGAACGACATGAGGGTGAGTAATAAATGACATTATTTAATTTTTGGGTGAACTAACCCTTTAATATGTTTAATGATTATCTATTATATTTGAATGGAAGTTTAAGACATTTGAAACATCAACCCTAAAAAAATAATCACAAACTAACTAGTTACAAACCAAAGGGTGCAACCCAGTTGGTTAAAAGTAATTGCAAAAATGGCTATAAAAAAACTAGCATAATTTGTTTGCAGACAACATTATAAAATTTATATATATTTTCAA
The DNA here is from genome assembly GCA_003731715.1 of Anabarilius grahami. NCBI lineage: Eukaryota > Metazoa > Chordata > Actinopteri > Cypriniformes > Xenocyprididae > Anabarilius > Anabarilius grahami. The sequence continues at coordinate 1,879,222 of RJVU01079141.1, forward strand.
TATGGCCTACATGTCCAAAATTGTTACTTTTGGGACCTATGTACAACTTCTGCCAGATTAAATTTTAATTTATTTAAAAAATGTTGTCATTTCGAGCAAGATTTAAACACAACCTCCGCAAGAAATATTCCTCTGAGCCATATCTGCTCATGCTCAGACAGACTGAAATCCTCTGTTAGTACACTTCCTCAACAGTCCAATAAGGGCAGTTAATTGGTGTTCTTCAGAGCTTTTTCTCTGTGATCACAGGCATTTAAGGACTGTATAGAGATTTCAGCTCAACTCTGTGATGCATAGGGCACTTTCTTTACCAGAAACCCCTCCAAGAACCTTTTATTCTTCCATCAGTTGGGCGGCACCAACAGTCATGTGTAAAGAAAAGGTGGAAGGTCAGCGAGAATGGAGGAACAGACAGAGAGGCATGTAAAGGGGGATGAAATGCTAGTCTTGCAGGAAAGGGGCTGACTCACAGCTATTCTTTCAGACACACATAGCAGCTGCTAATTCAGGCTATTCAGCCGGGGCTTACGGTATGACAGCAAACACTGGGACTCACAGGATAGGAAAAACCCTGACAGGCATTTTACTCTAACAACCCTCTATCTCTGTATTTGTTTATCCATATGGCACTTTATCTATCTCTCCATTTTTCCATTTCTGCATTTCAATTAGACATTCACAATCCCTCTCTCTCTCTCTCTCTCTCTCTCTCTCTCTCTCTGACTCGTCTCACTCTCAGTACTCACTCTCAGGGCTCCCCAGAGACTCTGATCTTCTGGGTTTTTAGTGATTTGTTATTCATTTAGAGAGGTCACGCACCTCTTTTCATCCCCAAATACAGCTGCTGAAAAACATTCCGGGACTTTTATTACATTACCTGGCTTGCATGTCTTGAGTCAAAGAGCAGAGTAGAGCAGGATCTTTCTGCCTTTACTCACTCGGCCTAACACTACGAATGGATCAATCTTTTACTCTGTTCATATTATAGTGGGACACCAAGTTAGAAGGTTAGAAGGTTCCCTGTATCAGTGTTTCCAACATCACTTTTCAGCAGAGAGGAAGCATTTGAGTTTGCAGGCTGTCAAGTCAAATTTATTTGTATAGCACTTTTCAAAATACAGTTTCGAAGCAGCTTTATAGAATGCTTAAATGCTTAAAAATGGTTTTAAGGCTGCATGACCCTCAGAATTTAGATCTAGCTATATTGTCTTTTTATTTATTATATAGTATTTAGTGTAACAAATATATCAGTGCCACAATGTCTTGGGCACACGCCTGAGCGTGCAAATGTAATTAAAGTCATAATGAAACGGATCTGTCGTTTTTACTGGAAAATCAAGTTATGCCATTTTGATTAAACATTACAAGGTTTTTAAAATTTCTTAAAAAAATTAAACAGACTTGAATGAATGCATTCACAAAATAGGTGCATTTTCATTTCATGCCATCTTTAAGAGATATAAATGGTTACACTTTACAATAAGTTTTTATTTGTTAACTAGCTATATAGTTACCATGAACTAACAATGAACAATACTTCTACATCATTTATTAACCTTTAGTTAATGTTAATCTCAATACTAATACATTTTTAAGATCAAATGTTGAATCTGTTAACATTAATGCACTGTGAACTAACATGAACAGGATTATTTTAAAGTGTCCTGTAGTCAATAATTGTATCCCTTAAAACTCATCTTTGATCACCAAAATGACATATTTAAAAAAATTCTTCCTGCCTTAAAATAGCTTGAATGTAGCTCTACTACACTCTTGCCTCATTTAGTATAAGCGGATCAATGAATATGCAAATTAGCCTCACCTCCACTCACTCACGCCATCTCAGAGATCCACTCAGTCAACTTACTGAGGTAAACGCTGCACAATGGTATCACTTTTTACAACATCACACACATAATTAACTTGATTAGCCATTTGCTTGACTATGTCATCAAACAGCTAATAATGTGTTGCTAATGTTACACAAACCATGTTCCCGTTCACCATGTCAGAGTCAGACAGCTGCCTTCTAACAGTCAGTATCCTTACAAATGCTTAAACAACTCAGAACATCGGAGGAGAAAGGCATATAGTTCATCATAACATCGTAATATACATCATACACCTGCTATATTGCTAAATCTACGCGATTTTTCATATCAACAGAAAAATATACCGGGATAACCTGGCTTCTCTCGAGACTCCCCTGCTAGTTTGTGTTAATGATATGCTAAAGCCTGCCGGCACATTGAAGTGATTGGTTACAAGGTTGTTTGTGACGTCACAGACACCAGCTATTTCAAACAGTGGGTCTGAGACTGCCTTTTTTTCACTGCAGTTTTAAAGAGAAAATACTCAGCAATGGTGTTGACATATGAATTTGCACATGGTTTGTCTTAAAGCATATTAAAAACACCACATATACATATAAACTAAATTAAAACTTGATTTTCACCACCTGGGGTCTTTAACTCATGTTAAATGATAAAACACACTGAGTAACACACTGTTACACTTTAAGTAATTTAAATTAAACAAAGTTAATTTTTTTTTAGCTACAACAAAACAATTTTTTCTTTTAAATGATTACATTTATCATGCTTGTTATATTTTTTTTATTAGAGTGGATATACATTTACTAAATGATGTTAATTTGACTGACTGCTTCATTTACACTTTAATTTCCAATAGTAGGCCTAATATCTTGGTATAGAGACAAGAAAAATTTCAGAAAGAAGTACTGTGAATGTTATCATGATGTCTAAAAATTGTGGTATGAGAACTTGCATCGACTGAAGAAAATGATAAGAAAAAATATTGAGTTACATTATTGGGCGGGATGCACAAACAAACATACAACGCAACCACTGTAGTCTGATTCTAAAACTTTTATTCTCAAAATGACTTAAATGAGTCCGAACCTTTTTTTTATCAAAAACATACAGTGTGACCAATGTAGCCTGACTCCTGAAACTATGAGCAGGTTCTTTTAATGGATAGTTTAGAAAAGATTGGTTGCTGGATTGAATCGATCTGAAACACAGCCCTTTAGAACTTACAGCAGAGAGGGAATTTCTTTCATATCTAAGCAAGACATCTTAACTGAAATATACCGAAATTGAATCAGAATCAAATCAAAAGCTTGAGAATCTGAATCAAATTGGAAAATCTTTATCAATACCCATTCACTGCTCAACCCATGTCACTTCTGGCGTTTCTACAGATAAAAATCGATCTAAATTGTGGAAGATTCTGCACACTCTTTGCAGGGCTACCCAATAAATATAAAATGAAAATGATTCCAAATAGGTTTTACAGGCTGTTAAAAGTTTTCACAGCTCTGCCATCTTAGGAAGGCTGCACGGCAGGCTTGATCAACAAAATAACTGTACGGCCTTTAGAATGATTTAGATGGCATAGCTGCAGTATCTGATACAACAAAGCACTTCAGTGAGTTGAAAAAACACTTAGTGGTCATCAATTAGTGGACTCTGGTCCATATTCAGAGCTTTTCTGGCCATAATTCAGCTGCAGTAGTGTCCCAAACATGAACTAGCACACTTTAGGGTCTAACATTGTCTATTTGATAATATTTTATCCAAAAAGATATTGTATATTCATGCTACAGCTAAACCTGTAGACATGTAATGAGATGGGATGTTGATGCCATGGCTCTAGAGCAGGGCTATTCAAGTAGTTTTATTCGAGGGCCGGAAATCAAAAAGTTGAGGTGGGCCGGGGTCTTACTGATAAGAATTATTTTATTTATAATTATTATCGGTTTAAATTAAAATATTCTAAAAGTGAGACTTTGTAACCACAGATAAAACCATACATGGCTACTCACTACCACTGTCAAATGATATTATATTATGATATGTTATATAGGCCTATAAACAACACCTAAACACAGGTAAAAACTTCACAGACCTTCACAAAGAAATAAATGATATATTCCCCTACACCTAATAAATGTATTGCAATATAAATGGCTATAACATAGTATTCAATTTAAATATTACACATTTCCACAAACCATGGTAAATTACTGCAGTTAATTCATGGTAAATGTTTGTAAGGGTGGTGATTTTGGGATTTAAAAGTCTTCTAACTTCATTCATGGCACAATGTTTCTCCTGTTTTCCTCATCAGTCTTGTTAGGAATGTTGAGGCTGTTTCATTCCATTTAAAACTAGTTTAATCATCAAGTGAATGATTTGTAGTTTGTAACCGAGAGGTGTGTGTCGAATTGCTTTTCACTGGATGTCGCAACGCTGTTTAATAATGGTATCCGGGGCCGGGAACAAATGCAGCTCCTTTAAGCTTTCACTCCATTATCCACTGGTCCTTACTGCGGAGTTCAAAGTAAACTAGTGAAACACATGAGAACAGAGCTATTTGTTCTGTATTTGTTGTTACTGACCGAGAAACAACTTCAGATGATTCAGTGACAGAGCGGTCCAAATGAATCCAAATTGTTTCAAATCGTTATGCAAGCACGTTTGGCCAATTCACGGAAAAGAAAGAACGATTCATTCACGAATGATTGGTATCGCTGGTTAAGTCAACAGAAATACGGGACACACATAATAACCAATGAAATATTAGCACGGAAAGCATTTCTCAGGTCAGTTGGAGGAGCGTGCATGGTGCGAACAGTGTGTAAATACTGCACCGCCAGGAAAATGTCATGATCACAAGTTGGAGAGCCCTAGTTAGCCACTAGAGGGCACTCCAACCCGGACTATTGCTTCACCACTTTTGGACTTCATTTCCCATAAACCACTTCCTGGACTCATTATCCCGTCATTGCATTCAGCTGTTTTGTGTTTGATAATTTGTGTCTGTCTATTTATACCCTGTTTGTTTCTGCTTTTGTTATTGAGGTTTCATTTACGGTCACCGGCTTTCACTGTTTGTTTTCTTTGTTGTGTATGGACTGTTCTCTGGATTTTTGACCCTTGCCTGTCTGGATTACGTCTTTGGATTACCCCATTAAAGCTGCATTTGGATCTTACCTTCTTGTCTCTGTGCCTTTACGTGACAGAAAAGAGGAGGAGGGAGATTGGGGTGCCCTCGGGCCAGATGAAGATTATTGGCTGGCCGGATTTGGCCCACGGGCCGCCAGTTGAATAGCCCTGCTCTAGTGCCTCAGCAGTTGATACAGCAAAACATCAGCTTATGATCATAACACCACACTGATTTGTAAATAAATAAATAAACTCTGCCAACTTTGATTGTTAAACCGACGTGTCGCATTTGTCCATAGTTGTAGTGCTGTTGTGGTCAAAAAATGTGAAAACATGAGGCGCCTAAATAAATTAATGGTAAAACAGCATGATGCTATACAACTGTACATTTCCTGTCTATCGCCACCCTCAGCCACTTATTCCAATGACTGAAATAAGCACAGTTACAATATATGTGGGAGAGCACCGCTAGAATGGACCATAATGCAATAGGTAATTTAACTGTGCAACATTATCAAAACTAGTTGATAATTCCCAAAAGAGAATTAGGCTTGAAGAGAATGTTTTACTGCAGTAGAGAACTTCACTGCATTGAAAATTTACATAGGCTACTTGAAAATATTACAAACCAAGATGCATAATGTAATTTGACTAGAGTCAAAGAGTATTAAAGTAAAGTTGACATTAGTAAAGCAACATGAACTTTGTAGTCTGACCTGATAGCCTAATTGTAACGGTGTAGCCCAGATGATGATGATAAAGATTCAAAAGGTTCCAAAACAAAAGTATTTATTTTATAAAACAAACTCCAGTGATCAATAGATGATGAACAGGTAACTTAGATCATTTTCAACCTTACACATAAATATTACATACTGTTTTGTATTTTAATATACAGTATTTCAAAATGTAATTTTTTCCTGTGATGGTAAAGCTAAATTTCCAGCAGCCATTACGACCTACTGACCGACTGGCCGACCGACCGTCAGACAGACAGATCTGGCTCTTGAAATACAGTAGTAGGAATGTCCTGCAGTATAGTGACTAAACTGTATAGTCAAAAATCTTTCAAAAAGCAGTGAACATAATTCTGTACATAGAAAGAAACATTGCAGACTGATCTGTGGTAAAATAAAATGTGTGGGATCAGATCAGATAACATTCCCCCCTTTACTTCTGAAGAACAGTTTGAGGTCTGCAGAGGAATGCATTACAAAAAGGCATAGAAATATTGTCAACACAATATCCTCAGTGATGGGGTGCTTATAGATAACCATGAATATCATACAATATATAGATGATACTGCCAACCCCATGTTTGATAACGGAAGAAGAGCAGCTGGGTGCTGATCAGACAGTCATTCAGATGATAAATAGAGCATACAGCTGAGATGACTGGAAAAATGCACAAAAATCCCAAAAAGTACCTGGGTGTGAAAGCGCATACATGCACACACAGCGAGGATTCAAACCCCTGCCATGCGAGTAATCTCTAGACCTCTCCACGGTACAGCATGCCAGCCTACCATCCTATACACCCCCACGGCGAATGTAATCCAGCTGAGATTAGGATACGATTCAAAACACACACACACACACACACACACCTCCAAAATACACACCCACTCACAGCATGAGCTATGTGCTTTACAGAGCCAATCTTTAGCTTCAGGCAGAGATAACTGAGGCGACAGATTCATCTTCTCTCACAGGGGTCTCACACTTACCTGAAACACCTCAATGGCCCCCTTAAAGGGATAGTTCAAACATTAAAATTCTGTCATTGTTTATTCACCCTCATGTTATTCAAAACCATCTCATTGAAAACTACTGACAAATATTAAAGAGTTTTTTGATTCCATCAATGATAAAGACTGCACATGACGATAATTAGGGGTCCAAGCATGAAGTGCTGGAAATGTATTGCATTTGTAGGATTTCCATATTACTATTTTTCTGCCCTAAAAGTGTCTGGGCATCAGAGACCAAACATCACAGAGACCTCAAACTTGGTGGGTGGCATAATCTCAGGCATGCGTATTTGTCATACACAAGTTGGCACTATAATAAGGTGATTTGTGTATTCTATTTTAATCTAACAGAATGGAAGTTTCATTTCCACCATGTCCAACGTTTTTCTGACATTTCGAATTGTTTGAAAAAAAAATTCTCCTAGGTCTCTGACATGCACAAACTTGGCACGCATGATACACAGGTGCTGTCGACTAAAATTTATCATCACACAACCTTCTCTACATTCTCCCATTTGTGAGAATCATCATTTTATACCCGCTTTGAATGATAGAACCTTCCAAATGTGGAATAACAAGGGTCTCTCTACATTTAACGAGTTGTATACAGACGGTCACTTTTCATCTGTTGATCACCTTATAGTAGATTTGGTCTTTTTCACTCTCGTTTTCATCATTACTTGCAGATTCGACATTATGTTCAGCAGGCTTTTTCTGACTATAGGATTCAGCAGGTAGAGCACTGTATAATCTAGTGCGGCATGCACCAAATTCTAGGCATATGGTTTCACAATTTGTTTCCCTGTTCTCTTCACAGTTAAATACAACTTTTAATTATCTCAAGGTAGTCTGGGAAAAGGAGGCTGGCAATTTATCTGTCAACCTCTGGTCCGAAATCTTGCAGAATACATAGCTCTTCCATCAGTGCAAGACTCCAATTAATTCAGTTTAAAATTGTACACAGATTACACTATTCTAAAGCCAAACTCCACCAGATCTGCCCAGCTGTGTCTCCAATTTGTGATCGATGTCAGGCTGCAGAGGGAACTTTTTGGTTCTGCCTAAGACACCCGAATTATTGGCAAGATATTTTTTCTTCGTATTCTGCGGCATATGATCCCTCCTAAAATGGAACTGGCCATCTTTGGCTATTCTGACACATTTTCCACTTTGCCTTATTATTTGCAGCTGGCATTAAAAGTGGTACAGAGGATCTTTTCGTCGACTGATTTTTTTAAATGAGCGCATGTAAGGCCGATTATGAATGTAAATTGATACTTATGACTGATCGCGCTCAAACACGTCCAGTCAGAGCCAGTTGCGTTCAGTCTGCGATTACAGTCGGTGTTCAAATTGGCTGATGTTTTTAAGGCCCTTCCTCGTGCACAGATGATGTATATTAATAATATTCCTTTCAGTGCACCTAATAAATAGTCTTTTATCAGTTAGTAAAGACAGTTTCAAGTAATATTGCAAAAATGTATAAAACAAAACATCCTCTGTAGCACCTTTAATGCTGGGCATGGTTGTGGCCAAGAGAATTATATTGAGGGATTAGAAAGCCACTGCTCCCCCATGTTTTCAGAGATGGCTTGCTGAGATGGTATCTGTTTTAAAGGGGTAGTTCACGCAAAAATGAAATTTCTATCATTAATTACTCACGCTCATGTCGTTCCACACCCGTAAGGCCTTCGGAACACAAATTAAGATATTTTTGATGAAATCCTAGAGGTATATGACTCGTCCATAGACAGCAATATAATCACCACTTTTAAGGCCCAGAAAGGTACTAAAGACATTGTTAAAACCGTCAACGTTACTGCAGTGGTTCAACCTTTCAAAATTTTATGAAGCGACGAGAATACTTTTTGTGCGCAAATACGAAACATAAATAACGTCTTTATTCAACAATCTCCTCTTCCCTGCCATTATCCTTATGTAGTTGTCGCAGTAAGCACAGTGAAGGCTTCCATGTTTATGTCCGAATGCCGGCTCTGTATGGGCCAAAGCTGCACATGTGAGCAGCACGACGCATGCGTGTGATGCTGACGCAGGAGCCGGCCAATAAGTCTATGGACAAGTCATATTCCTCTCAGATTTCATCAAAAATATCTTAATGTGTCTTCCGAAGATGAACGAAGGTCTTACGGGTGTGGAATGAGATAATTTTCATTTTTGGGTGAACTAACTCTTTAAACCTTGAAAAAATACGGTTTAATGAAGTCTCTTAATAAATTTTCCTGGGGTCCCTTCCTCCAACATTTACATGATAGTAGAATTTAGAGATGACACATTTGTTATACTATGATTTTTGTGTGATTTATCTTCCTCCTTTGTACTTTATTTAGGCACTTATGCCATTTGTAATGTCATCTGGCTGCTGTTTTGTTGTTTGTTGTTTGTTTACTGCTGTTCTTGTAAAACTATAAAACAATACTGAGAGACAAATTTATCAAAAGAATTTTGATTTGTCAAAGTGTTGCAAAGATACAAGTTAATTAATTTGGTACACATGCTAACATGTTCTTTAAGGGTACGTTTACATGACAACGATGTACTAAAAACTGAAAGTTTTTTCCTTTGTGTTTTTTGCGTACAACATTGTCAAAATCCCCCTTCACAAAGACTAAAAATGCTGTATTATGCATGCCAGGCCTGTAGTTGCCGATGTCAATTTTTAAAGAAACACTACTAGACTGAACATGTAATGCGCATGTGCATGACGTCACCATTTCACAAATTTTCTTTTTTGTCATTTACACAGAGACAATAACTATATCACTTTGAAAAACTCGTACTTTGAAAGCCATTTTCAAATGTTCACTTTTTAAAAGGCCAATTTAAAATGTGAAAATGCTGTTGTTGTGTAAATGAATGGCCAAAACGCATACAAAATTTTCCATTTTTAGGTGAAAATAGTGTCATGTAAACGGGCCGTAATAAGTTGGAAAAATGAACAAACATATCCTTCAGCAGCCGATCAAATTTCAGCATTTTCTCAATGTGAATGACAGATGAGGGCTATAATACTAATGTTTTCCACTAGAAGGAGTCACTTTATAAGACATGCTGTTAGTTCTAATCTTTTCCATCAATTTGAATGCCTGAACATTTCATGATTTCAGCTGTTTCATCAAACCCTAACTCGCAGTATCAGTGGAGATTCCAGACTATTGACTTTGCAGTACAAGCACAAAATATCTGGAAGGACATGGCAGTTGTATCACCTATTTGTCTACATGGTGCTTGGACCCTGATAATTGCTGCTTGTAGCTTTATTTAAACTATTATAAAACATACTGTTGACAAAAATATAGGAAAAGTATTAACTATTAAACTAAAAATGTATTTTAAAGAAGAGATATCTAGAAAGAACATGATTACTTCAAATAATCCAGTCATATTCAATATGAGCTGACACTGAACAGTGAATGAACATTAGAACGGACTAAAATTAATGAATGAAAAAATAATGAACTGTTTTCATCAAAAGATAAAAACTATGACTAAAGCAAAAACTGAAAATTCACATTCATTATTCAGAGCTCTGAAAACTGATTTATTTTCTTTTTCTTTTTTCCCCCTTAGTGATCCCATATATTTATATGGAGTTAGTCAGAGTCACTTCAGGTCAAGACAGGTGTGTACAATTTCACATGAGCTTAATGATTAGGTAATTCTGAAAGCAGCCACATAGTTATAAAAGGGTGTGCACACAGTTTTTACATTAAACATGCAAAAGTTCTGATATGATTTATCTTTCTTTTTTTTTCATCACAGAAACCAGCTGTTTTAACAGGGAGGGGTGTGTAGATTTTTTTATAGCATTAAGATTCAACTGTGTAACAGTAGAGCCTTGAACCTGCACACACACACACACACACAAAATCAGTCCACACCTCCTTCAGCAGCACATACTCTACTGTTCACATCTCACTTCAAAGAATAGACAAAAGTTTAGATGCCTCTGAATATTTTAGTTGTTCTCTGCACTATTTAGGGAGTTTCTCTGAAATATTCATTGGTTTAATCAAATTTTCCTAAAAAAGGGTTAAATATTTCAAGCAGCAGTGAAATCCACTACAGGCCCTTTAATAGTGTCTAGGGAACATGTACGTGTGTCAGGTGGGTACCTGCTAGCTGAGGGTTTGAATAGACACCGATGGCACTTAATCACAGGAGAGAGACATTATGAACAGCTCAGATCACAGACATACACTTTATTTTATTACAAATTTATACAGCTCTATTCACTGTGCCTTATAACAGTATAAATATATTATGGAATATTTTTTCCATACTTTTTGTACTATGCAAAAAGTATAAAACACTAAAAAATTGTTAACTCGGTTTAAATTTTTGATGATTTTAATCTGCAATTTACAGAAGTGCACATTTTTAAAAAGTCCTCACCACAAAGAATGTATGTAGTATCTAGATAAAGCAGCATAATATGATGGAAAAACCAAGGGGGTAAAAAGCAAAACACCTCACAAGGGGGTCATTAAAAGTCTATTATGTTTAAAAGTGCTTAAAATACACCTATTCACCTCTAAAGGGTTCATAAAGAGGGCAGGGTGCCATTATGCAGTGTATGGTGCAGTTTTAAAGCACCCCTGAGGTTTCAGGAGTGGGTGATGGTGAGCCGGATGTGCATTCTGCCCTCTCAGCCGATCAATTCCTAGTCTAATGTTCCTCTCTTTTGTGTCATATGCTTCCCTCTCTCTATGACTTCAACCCCTCGCTCTCTCACACACTCTCTCTTGTCCCTCTTAGGTTGAACTTGTTAAATATGCATGATGCCTCAATCTCAGAGCTGCGTTTATAGAGGCTTGTCCAAAAGTGATCCAGTGTGATAGAGTTCACTGCTTCTAAAGATCTTTCTTTATTATGTGTTTGACCTAGAGGGCCCCTATTGAAAAAAGTAGTCATCACTGTACTATTGTTTCACAGCAGATGTTCTTGGGACAATGTCTGAATTCATAGCAGAACAGAAATAGTAGACATATCCCTGGAGACAATACCAGAATACATACTAAAGCTCCATTGCCAGTGATTTTATCAATGGAGGTCACCTGGTTGTTGTATTTTCCGTTGCTACCCTAGTAAGCATTCAAGTCGAACCAATCTGAAGGAAAGTCCGGACAGCTGGGATCAGATTAGGACAGCAGTCTCTCCACAGACTCTGCACTTCAAGTGAACAGGCTTGGCTTTACATTCAGAGTCTTGCAGATTAGACATGCCACTGTTGGGAGAAGCCATCTGATCGACATGGAAAGTTACCAACCGCAGATTTTTTTGAGGCACTTGGGGTTAGCCTAATCAAACAACCAATGATAGCATACTATATCAAAAATAGTGCACAGTGTGGCAAAAATGGCAGCTCCTTCAAATAATACTGCATGATATGACATATCTGGAAACATACCAATAATAACAAAATGAATAATGAACTAAATCAAATTCATCCAACAAGCACAAAGATGAACATTAAATTAAAATTACAACACGTTGTCAACGTTTGGATGTTTGAAAACATGCTTCTGTGTAACATTTGCTCCTCAAGAAAGATGCATGCTGCATTCAGTGTGTGGTGATGGAGAGGTGAAGACTACTGTTTGCACCAAGTATTATTAGATGCTGTCAAAATAGTTACATAAGAAATATTATGTAAGAAATATTATTGTATAGAGTTATATTTGCTATAAAAAAAATAAATAGATTGAATTAGACAAATTGGATTAAATAAAAATGCAATCTTAACACTACCATGCAAGATTCACCCACATCTATGTCAAGACCATCCCCTCTTAATTAATCACTCTCTACATCAATTTTGCCCGATTCAAATACAATCAAATGGAAGGCCATGTTGACTATCAAAAGCCAGAAAGTAAGATTGGGATTGCCAATTTTAGAGAGCAATATGCAAGACAAACTGTGAACAGTTCATAGATGTGCCTGAACCTACAGTAGCCTACACTCATACCCAGCATGACATTATAGCTGCATCCCAATTCAGAGGCTGCATCCTTCGAAAAGACTCGGACTTCAAAGGCAACGCCTTCGAAGACCACGAAGGTCAGACCGAGTGTTGTTAAATGGGACGGTCTAGTCTATGGAAGACTATTCTTTTGAACATTATTTGAGAGAAAAAGGCCTTTTGTGTACATAGAAAAAGTCTTAGATCTTTGAGTTCAGCTCATGAAAAATGGGGGCAAAAAAAAAAGTGTTGCGTTTATCATTTTGTTCAGTGTGTATATTATATATATATATATATACACAGTGGTGTGAAAAGTGCTTGCCCCCTTCCTGATTTTTTTTTTTTTTTGCATGTTTGTCACACTTTAATGTTTCAGATCATCAAACTAATTTCAATATTAATCAAAGATAACACACTATGCAGTTTTTAAAAGAAGGTTTTTATTATGAAGGGAAAACAAAATCCAAACCCACGTGGCCCTGTGTGAAAAAGTGCTTGCTCCCCGCTATTAAAACATAACATAACTGGTTTATCACACCTGTGTCCAGTTTCTCTAGCCACACCTGTTCACAATCAAGAAATCACTTAAATAGGACCTGCCTGACAAAGTGAAGTAGACCAAAGATCCTCAAAAGCTACACATCATTTTGAGATCCAAAGAAATTCAGGAACAAATAAGAAAGAAAGTAACTGAGATATATCAGTCTGGAAAAGGTTATAAAGCCATTTCTAAAGCTTTGGGACTCCAGCAAACCACAGTGAGAGCCATTATCCACAAATGGCGAAAACATGGAACAGTGAACCTTCCCAGGAGTGGCCGGCCGACCAAAATTACCCCAAGAGCGCAGCGACGACTCATCCAAGAGGTCACAAAAGACCCCACAACAACATCCAAAGAACTGCAGGCCTCACTTGCCTCAGGTCAGTGTTCATGACTCCACCATAAGAAAGAGACTGGGCAAAAATGGCCTGCATGGCAGAGTTCCAAGATGAAAACCGCTGCTGAGCAAAATATTTGTATATATACTGTATATGTTATATATATATATATATATATATATATATATATATATATATATANNCGCAAAAGATCCATCAGTTGTATTGTTCATTGTCTGTGAAACGAGGAATGCATTTCAAGGCCGCATTTGAAGGAGCTTTCGAATTGGGACAGCCTTTGTTGCGCCGCGGTGATGCAATCGGCCTTCAAATGTGGTCTTTGAAGGATGTAGCTTCTGAATTGGGATGCAGCTAATGTGTGCGTACACAATTTGTGTGTAAAATTTGCGTAAAAATGTTTTCACAAACAAATCATAATTCACCAATTTTATCGTGAGAAATTCTCCTGTGCTTACAAATATGAAATATTCTACGCAATTATTAGTGAAAGACAGACCAGTGAGTAAATCTGTGTGAACAGACAATCCTTGTATCCATTATATTCCTATAAGCACCACTTCCATCAAAGAATGAGATCTCACAGTGACTAATGAATGTGTCTGGATTCAGTGTATGAGGCTACATTTACACTGCAAGCCTTAATGCTCAATTCCGATTTTTGCTCAGATCTGATTTTTATTTATTTTTTTGTATAGCTGTTCACATTGTTGTTTTTAAAATGTGGCCAATATCATATTTCCAGTGTGAACAGATCATGGTTCTGAACTGACCTGCATGCGCAAAAGAATGATACAAAAAATCGTGTTCTGGGGGTTAAATATTGCGTTCGCTTAAACCCATGGAGTTGCAAAACAACCCGAGGAAACAGCGAGTCACATGAGGAAGAAAACAAAACAAAACAAAACAAAAAAACAGATTTGGGCCACATTGACCTGCAGTGTGAACATAGCCTATGTGTACCTGTGGGACAGTTGTGACAACAGCCAAAGAAAGTGCAGCTTTGTTCATCAAGTGTAAAACTACCCACTTCACCTCCAGAATGTCTCTAAGTCTCTAAGGTTGCACTGCAGTTAAATGCGATTTGTACCACTTATATAAATCCGATACAAGTCAGATTTTTTGTAATGCGACTGCAGTGTGAACGGTCATATCGGAATTCATGTGATTTTTACATCACTGACTCAAGATCAACATGTGCCAACATTCTGCGCTAATGGGAGTTTTATAGATTCAATAATACAAGCAAAACATGAAGGCCCGTATCATAATAGTTTCAAAACTCTGCTCTCTTTTGTCACATCATTGTCTTTATTTTTCATATTGCCTGTGCATAATTTTGCTGGCTTCCACGGCAGATCACACTATAAATAAACACATAATCACTTACTTTAATGCCCTCCGTGTTTACTTCTGTAAGCAGCGTGCTGTGTGTTGCCAAGTCTGCGATTTTTTTTTTTTTCCGCAGAATTGGGTTACTTTTTCACTGTTGCCGTGGGTTGTTTTGCAAATCCATGGGTTGAAGCGACCGCACTAACGTGATATTTAACCCCCGGGACACAATTTTTACCGGGATACCCCACCCCCACGGAACGCGATTGGGCTAGTTTTGGGCTAGTTTTGGACTAGTTTTGAGAAGCAATTGAGTGGATTTTGTGCTTTTGAGCATATAGGTCAGTTCATAACCATGATCTGTTCACACTGGAAATCTGATATTGCCCATATTTAAAACAACAATGTGACAGCCATACAAAAAAATATATATATATAAAAAAATCAGATCTGAGCAAAAATTTGAATTTTATTAAGGCTCACAGTGTGAACAACGTAAGAGCTATGCGGAGAAGAGTTTGATGACTTTTATTTTTCCATACATTAATGGAACAGGATCTAAAAAAAAAAAAAATCACTTAAATGGATGAAAGTAAATTGCAGATGGACAGCTGGGCTTGAGGCAGTGAAAGCATATTGAGTAATATTTCCTTCAGAGGTTCCATTTTGCTGGGTAAATCCTATTAAAGTGTAAGCACTAGGATAATTCTGAATGTCACAACTATATACATGTTTCATTCAAACTGATATAGAATCTTGTGATCATGTAGGCCCAGTACAGCAGGCGACAGCCAAGACAGACTGAGCGAGTTGTAATCTCTGAGTAAACTCAATCCTTTGAGGTTAACCACTGAAGTGAGCACTTTCATGGCAAATCACACTGACATTCTTTGACAAACACACTTGACCTGAATTCTCTTACTCTATTTCTTTCTTTCTTTCCCTCTCTCTCTCAAAACATTTTAACTATGTTTAAAATATTTGACACATTTGACAATATTTGAATATCAGTGTTGTAGGACTCAAGACCAGACTCAAATCCAAGTCTCAGACCATATTTCTTGGTCTCGATTCAGACTCAGTCCATCCCCTTGTGAAAACAAAGTGGGCTTAATTGTATTTGATGTGCAACTATTGTGTCATTCAAACCTTAAAAGGTGTATATATATATATATATATTTAAAACTGCAGATAATATAATGTTAATGAAATAAAAGGCCAAGTGTAGTTAAAGAGAGTAAACTTTCATGACTTTGATTTTAACACACTTTAGTACACTTTTAAAAGAGCAATTTGTAAGAATGTCAAATTAAAGTTTTACTTTGAAGTACATTTTAAATCTACTTACTGAACGAACGAGGCGCCAGTTCAGTTTTTTTCCGTAAGTAGAATAGGGAAGGCGTAGGACATACAGCGTAAACTTTTTGAAGAATACGGAAAGCGGAAGCACGTGCAAGGCGATCATTTGTGTTTATAAAGCATATACATTTGTATTTTTGTCGAAAATGACCGATCGTTTCGCTAGATAAGACCCTTATTCCTCGTCTGGTATCGTTTAAAGCCATTTGAAGCTGCACTGAAAATAACATTTGGACCTTCAACCGTTTGGAGGCCATTGAAGTCCACTATAAGGAGAATAATCCTGGAATGTTTTCATCAAAAACCTTAAATTTCTTTTCGACCAAAGAAATAAAGACATGAACATCTTGGATGACATGGGGGTGAGTAAATTATCAGGAAAATTTTATTTTAAAGTGGACTAATCCTTTAAATTTGTCAATTTTTGAGGGTGAGCAAAAACGTTCTGTTCCCTTTCGAAGGGAACTCCACTCTGCATTTGCAGTAAACGCTTTGGGGAACGCCACGTAACCCAGGTGTCTGAAAGCACTATCCAATAACTCCAATTCCTATTGGCCGGCGACAGCCTATGACGTCATACGGCGCGACCCGGAAGTATAAAGGAGCGCCTGGAGAGACAGCCAGCATCTATCGTCTTGAGGGACTGTTCTGCAGGCAGGCAACCCGAAGCATGGCAAGGAAACGCAGAGTCTCATTCCCTGTTCTCAGGGAACTATGGTTACATACGTAACCTGAGACGTTCCCTTTCGAAGGTTGCTGTAAACGCTTTGGGGAACGATATACCCATGCCGCCATGCTTGAGGAGAGTGCCTGCCAAAAAATATGGCTTGAGACAAAGGCCCAAAAGCAGTTCGCGAACTGCTTGGCAACTCCCCCTCGGGTAACACCAGGCTGTCAGTGACAGCATTCCCTTTGGCCAACAGCCCAAGCTGAACTTCCAAAAGGCTTCTACCTTTCTCTTTTAACAAATAGAGCCTAAAGAAATCGCTAAGGCGTCCGGAACCCACTTTTCCGTAAAGAAAAGTGGTCCCTTTAAGGGAATGTGGCCAAGGAACCAAAGGGAACCTCGGCCAGCCACTCTTGAGGGGAACGGGGTCACCCTCATTGCCACCAGGGAGGCCAACCTGGTCTTCTAGGGGAACAGACTTAGTTCAGGCCAACCCTGTCTGAATACAGAGCCTCTAAAAAGCATTCTTCAGGAAGATAGTAGGTAAGAGTGACTGCAGAAAGGCAGAAACCAGCTCAAACCCACGCGTAGAGACAGGCATCGTGGAGAGCAGAACTCAGCTGAGTGCTATGAACCCTCATATCGAGGGGAGATAATCCACTCAACCTAGGATCTACCAAGTGCTTAATTAATGCACTGAGGAGGCTGTGCACTGAAAACCCTGAAAGGGGAGCACAAACCAGCCTGGGGCTGATTCTTAAGACGGGGCCTGATCAAGGCCTAACCATCATAATCAGTTTAGGGAGCTAAGCACTATTACAAACCCAACCCCAAGGGGGAAGCGCAGAGCTCACCTAACAGGTAGACTATGCCAAGAGCACATACTCATGGAGGCCCGACTTTTTTGAGGGGCTTTCCACATGACAACAGTTTTATATTAGAAAACAGAAGTAAACTTCAGAAAGTGGCCTCTGGGTCACGTGCCGTTCCCCAAAGCGTTAACTGCAAACGCAGAGTCTCGTTCCCTGTTCTCAGGGAACTATGGTTACATACGTAACCTGAGACGTTTTTGTGTGTGTCTCTTTAAATGCAAATGAGCTGCTGCTCCGAAGCAGAGGGCGGGGTTTCAAGAGCTCATGTTAGCACATAGTGTTAGCAGCGTTGATTACCTCACACAGACTCACTGAAAATGTCAGCCTTTTATGTTCAAACCGATGTCGGACAATGATGAAGAGGCTCAAGAAGAAGTGACAACATGTAGAATGCAACAGGACGTTTCTGAATGGTTAGTTGCTTAATTTATGTAGCTGATGTGGGAAAACTTAAAGTCATTGATTAGCATATTTTGCCATGATAATCTATAAATCGCTTGTGTGGGAACTGTTGTAAGATGCCTACAGAGCCAGAGAATATAGGCTGCATGAAGATAGAACAGGTATAGTTTATTTTTAAGTACAGTTATAACTTATATTGGCATCTTGCTTTTATGATATGCTGTTGCATTTGTGTTACGTATTGCAATAACATGGCCTCACCCCATTGCTGTGTTTTCTCGGGGGCAGGGTTTATGTAAATTTTAGGGTTAGTGATGTCACCAACCCGGGAAGAAGCTCGTTGTTGTCCCTACCAGCCATATGTTGTAGTCCTTAAACAGGGAATTCTTTAAAAGAAAAAATCTCGCTTTGCTTTGAACTATGAGTGTCATAACTTTGCAGACGTTGTTGATGCTCTAACAGCAACATTACACACTAACTAAAGCTAAAAAAGTGAAATCATAATGAACCACCCCTTTAAAAGTCAATAGAAGTAATAATGAAATTACATATAAAGATGCATTTATGTCCTACTTAAATAGATCAAAGTATTGCATATATTATATAAATGTAAACTATGATACTGTACATTTTCATTTAATTCTAAATAACATGCAATTAAATGTCTGAAAACATTACATTAAATATTCAATACATTCTTTTAAAATATAGAATTTCAGTAATTAGTACTCTTTTTAAAAGTAAAAAAGCTAAAGTGTACTTCTTTTTGAAGGGTCTTCTAGTTTCGGCCTTGACTCGGACATCCTACTCAGGTTTCGGCCTCTAAAGAGCTGGTCTTGACTAACACTGCTAACTATGTCATTGGCATACAGTGTCAACAGACTAGATTGTTCTTTAGTTAACAGCCACCGATCTATGAAAAGTAACCTGTGACAGAGTTTGTAGATGGGTCAAAGGTCATCAGGATTTTCCCACAATCTTTCACCCCTTGACAGTTATACAGCTTATTAGACACCAAGACATTATGCCAACTGATCGCATCTCCCGATTCACGCAAATACAACAATAGTAAAGAGCATCTTTTAATCCTCAATTGACTTGCCCTTTAGATTACTGTGATTTGTCTCCATATTTATGATCATATAACATACAGAGGTACTTCATCACCCACTTCTCCAATTAAAATAATCTTTACTGTATTTTTCCCCCTGTAACATTTCTACCTGGAGGAATTATTATTATTTTTTTTTGCTATGGCTAATTGAAATATTGTAAGCCATTATGGCAGAGAGGCAAACACAAATAACATGACAAGTTAAAAAAAAGAAGAAGAAAAAATTATTTTAAAATTCGCTTCATGTTGCACCGCTCACTTTCAATATAGACACGAGCAAACTGCACACAAAAACTATTAAAATACCTTTTATAATCAACAAATCGTAGACACAGTGTAAAGCTTCATTGATTTAAACGGGAGTTTGCGAGAGTTCAGAACTCAAATGTCAAATTGTAAGCAATAACGGGGTCTAAAAGTCATTTAACTGTAAATAATTGTGTCTCTGTTTGGATCAGAGTGTGATGTGATGGGGCCAGAGATACGGACCCATTCTGTGATGAGTCTAAAAATGGCTCTTGATGGAGCTGCCACATTACCATGCAGGCTTGGCATCTTCGTTTGCTGCCACTACAGCAGACAAAGGCTGAAGTGTGTTCACTGCCAAAACAGACTTGAGCTGACCTGCTGCTGTCTGACACTCTGTACAATCCACTGCATTCTAACAGCCTCCAAACTCTGAGAGGGTGATTATGTGTGATTATCAAACATGCACCTTCTTTTAAACACCCCAGTGAATTTTTATAATGCACATTCCTTGCTCTCTAATTCCTCATTGATTTCTAAAGAGAACAAACACTTACAATAAGGTCTCACTGAATATACAGAACATTACAACACATTCACAACACCCCCACACCAATCCACCCACTCATGTTTCCCTCCTACACCCTCTCTCTGGCACAAAAGTTAACAAATGAAACAAGAAAACTAGTCAGCCAATGTATCATACACAGGAGGGAGTCGTATCTTAGGCTGCAACTTCCTTCTCATTAGCTTAATGGAGTTTCAGACCTCAGACTTTAGAAACACCATTTAAAGAGACACACAAGAGATGACTGATAGTTTGGATGCAGTGCCTCATCAACAGAAGAAAAATAAAAACTAGTCATGCAGTTACACAAAGTGGAACCAAATCATTTTTTTTTATAAATAAGCATTTTAAGTTAAAGGTGCAGTATGTAAGAATTCTGTGTGCTAGAGGTCGCTAGAAGCCTATTCAAAACAAAGGCGTAGATTGATGACGCCAAGTTTGAGCGCGGAATCTTGGGACATGTGGTCTCCACCTCAACGGACGGTGCAAAAGAATGGGGATAGGACTCGGGAAGAAATCATGTTCATTGATGCGATTATTAACGTTACTGTAGTATGAAGCAGAGCAGGACCGAGTGTTGTGGGAGCTGAACGAGGCCACTGGAGCGATTGCGCAACACACGCCTCACGAGCAGCGTAACTTTTATTATGCCACAGTCGCCAGCACTGCTTCTGCTATTCCGGTCATGAGTATGAGCTAACGCAGCTCTGTTTATCATATTAGATACATTTGAGTGTGTTGAAAATTATGTTATAGCGTTACTCTGAGCGTTCGCTCGGTAGCTGCTGTGAGACACTTGTTTGAGACACATTGCAGTAAGATAGATCGATTTTAGAATATCATATTAAATACTGGATGGCTTGTGTTGATAAATGGCATGCAATTCATCAATTCAAATTCAACGAAACTGGCGCTGCGTTCGTTCCGTAAGTAGAATAGGAAAGGCGTAGGACATACAGCGTAAGCGTTTTGAAGAAGTACGTTCAAGGCGATATTTTGTTTATATAAAGCATAAACGTTTTTTTTTTTTTTTTAAATGACCTATCGTTTCACTACATAAGACCCTTATTCCAAGTCTGGTATTGTTTAATACCTTTGAAGCTGCACTGAAACTATAATTTTGACCTTCAACCATCTGAAGGCCATTGAAGTCCACTATATGGAGAAAAATCCTGGAATGTTTTCATCAAAAACATTAATTTCTTTTCGACTGACGAAAGTAAGACATGAACATCTTGGATGACATGGGGGTGAGTAAATAATCAGGAAAAGTTTATTTAAAAGTGGACTAATCCTTTAACGTGGGTATGACGCAATTGACAGGCGACTCGTCACACGTCCCGGAGCCTTGGTTAAAATTGCAATTTTCTCACGATTTACAAAATAGTTGGAAACATTTGGGATATTGTAAGTACTCAAGTGAACAAAATATATAATAATACTGGTCTAATGGTTTGTGGATATTTTACTGCAAAAATATTACATATTGCACCTTTAACAAAATTACAACTGAGAACACTTTATTATAATTTTGTAATGCATTATTATCCCAAATTAAAAAACTAGAGGTCTGTACACCGAAAAATTGTAACATCATAATTAACTGGAAAATGTATTATTTAATATCAATGAATCAACTTAAAAGAGCTGTATGTAAGAAATCTATTTCAGTTAATCATAAAATGGCCCTGATGTGTCACTAGACATTAAGAAATCATGTTCATTTCAAATACTTATATCACTGACAAAAGTAGTCCGGCCAGGATATTGTCATTTAAAAAGTGGACTTGCAGCCCTCAACTGATGTTGATGTTGTCATTTTGTGTTTTGGCCTGACGCGCCTCCCTCCACCTATCTACCAATCACGAAGTCAGTAGTGTTTCGGGATCCGTGTTGCCAGCTTTGCTGTAACCTACCCTAAGTCCAGTCGGATAAAAATGTCTAATGTTACTAAATCAAAAAGACCTCGTTATAACTCAGAAATTCGTCGTGACAAAGTCCGAAATAAAACCAGAATTTGTATTGGAGATGCTTTTGAAAGATGGAGACGGCTGAAAACGGAGAAGAATTTGAACACAGACGCCAACGTTGCTAATTTTCTCCTGGACAGGTAAGATTTAATCTATGCTTGGCTAACTTGTACTTGATGTCAATGGACATTTCATATATTCATGACAGTCGAACAAAGTTATGCATGTTTGTGCAAAGTAACATAACGTTAGCTCACATGGACGTATGCTCTGTCATTATGCTGAGACGCTGAGGAAAACAACATTAGCACGCCCATTATGGCAATTTGAAACGTAATTGAGACAGTAGCCTAATGTTACCTCAGTAAAAATGATTCGTCATTTGTTCTTCACGTATATCGTGGACTAAGTTACACATGCTGCAAGTTGACCTGTATGACCATTGCTAATGTAATTTAGTTACTCTAACAATATTTTCTGATGGAACTGAAAACAACCCTGTGATAGCCATTGGTGATATTGAATTTGTCCCGCGTTATATTTGCTGTGGCAAATGTTTTGGTTATTTGTTAGCCTACTTATGACAAAAACTTTAGTACTTGTAAATCGATTTTTTTTTTTCATATTGAAAAATAAGGAATTTTTATTTTGTTGTTTATTTTTGTTTTGTTTTACTATTATCCTTTTTTCTCAGATTTTTTTTTATTGCATAAACAGAATTAACAAAAAAAACTTACTGTGTACGTCTGTTCGTCACTTGCTATTGGAAGCTCATTGAAGCAGCCTACGTTTCTGCTGAATCCTGCAGCTCATCTGGCAACCTCGAGTCAGGGGGTAGGGGGAGGGGATACACCGCTCTACAGTATTTTTATAGTGATTGCAGTACCAGTTTAGGCCACAATCCTACATACAGCTCCTTTAAATACATTTATACCAACAAAACACATTTTCGCTTTAAGGTAACTATTAAAGCTTATTATTTTATCAATACTTTTTATTAAAAGGTATTAATGAGGTTTACAGTGTTATTCTGCAGTGGAATCTTATTTAAATTAGTAGCCTGCAGTGTATTGGACTGCAGACAACACCAAAGAATGTAGCAGAAACTGTGTGTTAACTTCATTCAGATTTCAAGCATTACAACTTTGAAAAAAAGTTTGTTGGCAAACTTTAAGACACAAGCTTAGCCATTTACCACTGTTCACAATGGCATGAACCTCACAAACTGGAGCAAGTCTAGTGATTATATGCTTTTCTCAGAAGTGCTTGTTTTAAGAAAGGTCTGGAACTGTCATGATCACCAGTGAGAGTGCCCTATCAGCCACTAGAGGGCACTCCATCCCGGACTCTTATTCCCACTTGTTACATACACTACATATCCCATAACACACTGCCTGGACTCATCATCACATCATTACAACCAGCTGTTATGTATTATGTTATCAGTGTCTGTCTATTTATACCCTGTCTGTTTCTGTTCACATCCTGGAGTTTTCAGTTCACTTTGCCCGGTCTGTGTTGTTTCCTGTTCCCGTGTTTTGTTCTTGTTGTTTTATGGACTGTTTACCTGGCTTTGGACCCATGCTTGTTTGTGGACTACGATTTTGGATTACCCTTTATTAAAATCACCTGCACTTGGATCTGTCTCTTGTCTCCGTGTGTGAGCCCGTGACAGGAACGACACGAGAGTGAGTAAATTATGACAGAAATTATCCCTTAAACTAATCTTTAAAGTTAGTGGGATGTTCTAGTTCTCTTCATTCTTATTGTAGTTTATATCTAAATATCTTCATATAAAAAAATAGGTATTTTAATAACATATTTGATGTTGTGTGCTAAAAAAACCCCACCACTTATCTCCTAAGCAAGGATTGGTCATGGAAACAGACTAGTCCAGGGGTTCTCAACTTTGGCCCTCAAGGTCCACTTTCCTGCAGAGTTAGAAATCGCCCCCTATACCATCATTCACTATTCATACATTAGTCCACTATAATAGTTCACTTAAGGGAGTGAATGAAAATGAGTGAGCAAATTCGGACACTGTATGAGACGGAAGGGTTGCCACTTTTGCATAATTTCTTCTTCCTGTTTAATAATTATTTGAAACTTAGCAAACTGGCAGCTCCAGTAGTAAGACGAAAATATTTATCTTGGACTCTGTCATATGTATATACCTTAAATAAACAATTTAATAACCAATTAAAAATGAATTTACACCTGTATGAAATTACGCTGTACCCACATTGGACCAGAGGTTTGGAAATTGGATGGAAGGATGATTCAGCTACGGGCACCATCTTCTGGCAAGGCACAGGAAATTAATTTGCGATATGGGTATTATCTAACCGTTGAGTGTACATCAGTTGTACACTTGTTATTGTGGTGCATTATTGGATTGAATGAGTGCACTCGATAACGTCCACTATGGTTTCGAATACCACTACAAATGGCTATCCCTTCAAATAGTGCACTATTTAAGGGTATGGGGGTGATTTAGGACACAGACAAGGGGCCCTATTTTAACGATCTAAACGCAAAGTGTAAAGCGCACGGCGCAGGTGCACTCAGGGCGTGTCCAAATCCACTTTTGCTATTTTAACGACGGAAAAACGGTCCGTGTGCCGGGG
This sequence comes from Anabarilius grahami, assembly GCA_003731715.1. Taxonomy (NCBI): domain Eukaryota; kingdom Metazoa; phylum Chordata; class Actinopteri; order Cypriniformes; family Xenocyprididae; genus Anabarilius; species Anabarilius grahami. The sequence goes on from RJVU01079141.1 coordinate 1,903,980, forward strand.
CGCATTTTTGAAATGGGTTGTCCCTATTCTCTTAATGAGTAATGGGCGTAACGTTCAATAAACCAATCAGAGTGTCATCTCCCATTCCCTTTAAGAGCGAGATGCGCTCGCGCCATGGCGGATTGCTATTTACACGGCGGAATTTGTTGGCGGAAAAGCTGAACGCTTTTCAAGCGAAGAAACCGATCTGCTCGTGCGCGAAGTTAAAGCGCGCGAGCAGATCATCTACGGGACAAGCAGGAATCCACCAAAGCTTCCCGAGGTAAAGGCGGCATGGGATGAATGTTTGTGTGATGCGCATCCCTGTGTGTAATAAGCAAAGTCGACGCGCCTAGAGGCGCAGTTTCTACCAACGCGCTCTAACAAAAAAATATTGCGCCATTGACTTTAGACTTTAGACCAGGTAATCACCCTGGCAATGCGCCTGAACACACCTCTTTTTTAGACCAGCACGCCCATGGGCGCACTAACTGGCGCAAATGCATTTACTAATTTAAGGACGTGGCGCTGAACGGGAAAACGCGAACGGCGCTGGACGCAAACTAGCAAACACACTTGCGCTGCGCCTTGCGTCGCATTGCGCCGGGTGTATTATAGGGCCCATTGTCTTCTGGCTTACTAGAAAGTCGTTTAGTGCCTTCTACTACACTGTACAACTCAGTAAGTTCAGAATACTCAAAATATTTGAGGAAAGTCATTACAAATTTTTTATTTTTTAAAAAAATTTTTTTTAAGTTAGTAGAACTTAACATTTTTGTGACAAGTGAGCTGGGGCAGAGAGCTGTGGAAGCAAAGCAAAGCTAGTGTGGTGCACAGGTGTCTCTCATTAATCACATCACCGGCATCCCTTCGCTCCCACAGTTCTCAGCCTCGCCCAACTCATCATAATGTTAATTACATAGAGTTCATTTACATAAACATCATATTCGGACCTTGGTTAAATGTTAGATAGCAAATAACACATGCTATTATAACTATCAAAGAGACTGTCATTATACCAACATGTTCTCCAACCAATACGACCATATAGGTCGTTTGTCACTTCCCTGAAATACGACTCATAGGAGCGTTTACTAAAGTGGCGCCCCTATCGACAACAGGACACTTTCATTTTAATTCATGAAATACAACCCATAGGAGCGTTTGCTAAAGTGGCGCCCCTATTGACAACAGGACAATTTCATTTTAATGCATTGTTCCCTTTTATCTGCATCATATTTCAGGTTTTGCGTAGCTCAACTGGTAGAGCATTGCAATAACAATATGCAATCATGTGATCATGCGATCGTGGGTTCGATCCCAGGGAACACATGTGCTCATAAAGTGTAAATGCACTATAAATCACTAAGGGTAGGTTTAGGGGTGGGGTGGGTGTAGTCATTAATAAAAATTAGTTTTGGTAAATGGAAATAGGAGAAATGGTGTAAAAGGTCCACACAATGCATTTAAAGGTGCCCAAAACTTCTTCTTCTTCTTCTCTTGATTATTGGCAGATTGCAAACAACTTCAAGGTACATACCGCCACCTACCGTACAGGAGTGTGTAACATCACGTCATTTAACTGTTCTCAAATTCTGTGCATCAACCCTGTGATTTTAAGAAATTTAAATAGAGCCTTCCTGGTACTTCTTATCCCCTCTCCCTCTCCTTCTGTGCCCAATATCCCCTTCAGATTCCACTCCCGTTCTGCCTCCTGAACCCTATCTTGAAATACCAGTCTTTCCACCTCATATAATATACAGTGTAATATAACATGTTCAGTATTTTCTTTAACCCCACATCTTTCACAATTTCCACTATTCTTTACTGCAAAACTTTTAAGACCATATATACTCTAACCACAGGCTCTAATCTTCACCACAATGGTAACCGTACAAAACGAACATAACAGAACCCCCTGTAAAACTCAACATAATACAACATTAAACACTAACTTATGTCTCCCTATGTTAATCTTGTGCAAAAACACACAAAATAACACTTAATTTCAACATTTACTTATACAGTCTGATGCAAAGCATGCTGGGAATTAGAAATCAATCATATTAAGTTCAGCTTACTACAATGAAATTCATGCAACTTTTTTCTATTAAGCACAATGAACTTTCATTATTATTTGTGTGAATGGCTGTAGATGTCTTTGGTGGCTGCATTGTCTCACACTAATTGATTTAAAAAATATATATATGTTAAAGGGCGTTTAGAAAGACTGATGGTGGTGTGTTACCTTGCTGGATGATTTGGTTCTGCTGCTGTGGTTATTGTTGGTGGAGAGGTTGGCATCCTCATGCACACGGTCTAGGAGCCAGAGCAGAAACTCCAAAGCATCGTGTTGAGCGTTCCCCTTGAACTGAGAGCCATACTTGGACACAGCACTCTAGGGATGAGCGGGAGATTGTGTCAGATAAATGTTGATCTGGGGACAGTTTTAACTTCAATCATACAAATCTTTTTCCTTTCACATCACCGGATACTAATGCAATATCCTGCAATATCAAATTTGTGGACCAGAGCTAAAGGCCCATTCATAGCAAGAACCATAACTATAACGATAATTATACCTAAGAAGTTTTAATATTTGCTCTAATTCTATGAGAATAAGAAGTCCACACCACAACTATAACAATAATGAGAACTATGAATGAAAAAAACAGTGACAGCCAATCAAAATCCACCCAACTTTAAAGAGCTTAAGCATTTAAAGAGGCAGACGATATGACTGCAGCGCCCACTAATAGTATACAAAATGTTATCATGGGTTGGTTTTGACATCAATATAGTTATTTATAGTTATCTTAATAGTCATCATTCTTGGTGTGAACTACCCTTAACTGTTGTATAAATAATATCACCAATATTCTGAAAATATACAAGGTGAGATGTTAGTGTACTAAAGAGTGCTATTTTGAGATGCAAACTTGTCTAAGATAAACACCTTATCACCTGATAATAAGTCTATACATTGACTTTAACAAAGAGAGATTTTCCAGTTTTCTCAATGCAAACAAAGGTTTGAAAAGTCATTTATTTGAGGCCTAAAAACTAACACGCACAAAATGCCAGGTGTGACCTTTGAACAAAAATGGACATCAGGAATATGTCAAACTCCCACACTGTCATTTGAGTGTCCAAAGTAACTGAGGGCTGTGCAACATACAGTATGAAAATCAATCTGATCACATAATCAGATCATAATAATCTCCTTATCTACATATATTTGGATTGATCAGGGATAGAGGCAGATTTTGGGAATCACAAAGCTTCAGTAAGACCAGAAATACATGGGTTTCTGTACTTCTATAATGGCACCTCATTTTGCTAATTTCTCAAACATTGCATTCTCCACTCCATGTTTATTTGTCATTTCTTATGTTTTTGGTATTACATTAACCAGCACAAAATGTTTATTTACAAGATGAAAAACATTTATCACTATTATGGTGTTTGCTCAACTGTTTCAAAGAAATATTGTGTGCCCAAAATTTAAATTCATTCTTCATTTATTCACCCTCAGCTTGTTGGTTGCTCAAGCTAAATATTTGCTTATTTCCATGCAATTACAATGAATGAAAACTGATGCAAAAGCACCATAAAAGTATGATAAAAATGGTTGTCTTTTAAAGCCATACAAACCTTTGTGTAAGAAACATAATGAAATTAAAGTCAAATCCTAGCTCTCCTTGACAAGATCAAGAGAGAAGTAGTGTTGTCCGATTAGTGAACGAATCATTCTTATGTATCATTTCAATCAAGTTATAACTGGTCTAAATGATTCATTCACAAACTGGACTGTTTTCATTTCTCAAGTTCAACTCAATGACTTAAAGAGATAGTTTACCAAAAAAATGTAAATGGTCATTATTTACTCCCCTCATGTTGTTCCAAACCTGTATGCATTTCGTTCTTCTACGGAACACAAAAGATGATATTTTGAAAAATGTTGGTAGCCAAACAGTTTTGGTTGCCATTGACAACCCAAAGAACAAACATTTCTCAAAATATCTTCTCTTATGTTTCCCAAGAAAGTCATACAAGTTTGCAAATGACATGAGGTTGAGTGAATAATGATAGAATTTTTATTTCATTTTTGGATATTCTGTTCCTTTAAGGGCATTCACACCGACTGTTCCACACTGGGTGTTATTTGGCACAACAGCTCACCTGCTTCACAAACACCCGGTGTGAAGACATGCCGTCCTTTGTGTCTCGAATTATCAATTCAAATCATGTCTGCATGAGTAAACTGGGTCCAAAGTTCCAAAATGTCCTTGTACTGCAGCTTTATGACATTTACACCTATAAATGTTTGTCTAACCAGGACTGCAGGCTGTAAACTGATACCTCTATGGAACAGAAATGTGAAAAACAACAGGAACTTCAGGCTGTATTTTATTTTACATGTATATAGGCCTACAGCCACTGCAGGTGTATGAGACATGCCATGTTGGATAAGGATATTTAGGAAATTAAAATTAACTGAGTTCAATCAAACCCATCTCTAAACAGATTTAACTTTTGACTTTCTTCCTCCCAGCTAGTAGCAAGCAAGCCATGGATCAACCATCCACCCTTTCATTCTGGAGCACACTGTTTGAACTTCATATAAGTCACTACATAATAGCACAGAGACTTTGAAACCCTGTAAATTGTAAAACATTTCATTTTTCTTCTTTCAACCTCTTACTGTATAAAGCTCCAATGGGCAAACAATACCATTTGTGTGTGAATTAGTTTAGACATAAATTACCGAGCTCCATTCACTTCAGGAGGACAAACTTTTCCTTTCTCTTACACAAGAATGACAAACAAGTCTAGTAGGTTAACACGACCTGTCTTGGTTCCATTGCCAATTCACTAGGCAACATGATGAATGACGGCATTACATAACCTCAGCTTCAGCGCTGCTAGCAGAGTTTCCCTCCTATTCTTAAGCTTTCCAGACAGACGTGCTGGAATGAGCCTTTACCACATTCCTCTTTCGATTTTAGAATTAACTAGTTTTCCATTTAGATCTGGGGTGTCAAAGACACGTTGTTAAAATAAAGTTTTTATGGAGCAGTTATATCAGTTTGTTTTTTTGTGTCAAAGACAGGGCCAGTTGGCTGAATTTATCTAATTGTGGAATCTAATCTGACCTGTGAGATATGCAACTGTCCCAGAGGCACTCATTTCATTTTTCCACTTTAAAATTTGTCACTCACTACAAAAAGGTGTACAGGTTAAATACAAATTTGACTCTGTTTATTAAAAAGCTGTTCAATTTTGAGTGTGATTAATACTACCTAATTACCACCAGTTTGGCATAGGCTCTGTATGCAATCCAAAAGCCTCTGGTGAAAGAAATTAGTAAACTAGCTTACATTTGTTTTAATCAATAAGTATAAAGATGATTCTGTGCATCGGTATACTGTATACCAGGGCATTTTTATTTACGTTTTCTCTTCATTTGCATGATTGAAATAGACCAGCGGTGTCCAATCCTGCTCCTGGAGGGCCCTTGTCCTGCAGAGTTCAGCTCCAACCCCAATTAAACACATCTGAACAGCTAATTAAGGTCTTACTAGAACAGGGGTGTCCAAACTCGGTCCTGGAGGGCCACTGTTCTGCAGAGTTTAGCTCCATCTTGCCTCAATACACCTGCCTGAAAGTTTCTAGTATGCCTAATTAGACCTTGATTAGCTGGTTCAGGTGTGTTTAATTGGGGTTGGAGCTAAACTCTGCAGGGCAGTGGTCCTCCAGGACTGAATTTGGACACCCCTGATTTAGGCTGAACATAGAAGGCAGGCAGGAAGAAAGAAAGAGAGACACATAAAAGTCATCACGTCCAGTCTGTCTCGTTTCTCGATATAGAGGACAGTCATTAATTTCTGCTGATCTTCAGGCTCTGTATCGTTCACTTTCCCCTGACCATCAGTGATGCCCTTCCTCCTCACCCTCATTATTTATCTCCTCACCTCAGAGACTGACTATACACTGTGGCCTCTACCATCGAGTTTCATGTCTTTACTGTAATCAGTACCAAACCAAACCCTGTAAACAAGACTAGCACAAAACTGAATGATTAAGTATTTCTAATAAAACTAATATTATATCATATTGCATTTTGTTCCTATGGAAGTGCCATTCGTTATGACAGAGGAACTAAATACATTGTATTTTTTTATTATATACATTCATATCAAAAACGGAGTGTCTATTTACACTGAGTGCAAATAGCGTCCCTTGTTGGCAAACGCTATTTACACCAACTCTGCACGCAAATGTCTGGTTGATCCACTCAAGTTTTAAAAAAGACATGCAGAATTCAACGTCAGAATTCAAGGCTCGAAGTCCTGGCATTTAACACGATCAGCGCAGGTTTGTATCTTTTGCCAAGCTCGCATTTATTTTTAATAAAAATGAAAATAATGTTCTAAAAGTGGAAATAAACTGCGAACGAGTGTATCCCTTTATTAATTTTAATAAATATAATCATTTACACTCTATGATATCATTGCATCCTGTTAATGAATAAAAATCCTGAGGAGCAAATAGTATCTGCCAATATAAAGTATAGATAGAATCTAATTACTATTTAATCTTATTGCAAAGAACCGATACTTTTACATGGTGTAAATAGAATATATCGCTATTTTCACCTAGTACAAATAGCATATTGCTAAGAAAATGCTGCTATTGTCCTTAGTGTAAAGAGAATACATTGCTATTTTCACTTAGTGTAAATAGCATCTATCGCTAAGAAAATATGCTATTTCCACAGTGTAAAAAGCATCAATTAGATGCTATTTACACTGTGGAAATAGCATATTTTCTTAGCTCAAATAGCCACTGCCTATAAAAAAAAAGGTGTTGTTGAGAAGTTAAGGGGAATGGATGGAAATGGCACAGATATCAGAAACATGCATCTTAGGATGATGTCTGAACAGAGCACAAGCTGTGCTTGAGGTGGTGTGTGTATCAGTATTGCACATTGTAGGGTAACCGAGATGACGCAGAAACAAACACACACACGTTTGTTTTTGTGAATTGTGGGGACATTCCATAGGCGTAATGGTTTTTATACTGTACAAACCATATTTTCTATCGCCCTACACTACTCCTACACCTAAACCTACCCATGGAAACTGTACACATTTTTACTTTCTCAAAAAAATTTATAATTTATATAGATTTATAAGCCTTTTGAAAAATGGGGACATGGGGTAATGTCCTCATGAGTCACCCTCTCCTTGTAATACCTATGTCATAACCATGTCATTACACAAATGTGTGTCAACACACACATACACACACACTTCAATTTAGTTTTACAGATACAATGAAGAAATTCATATGGCCACTATAACAATAAATGTATGAATAATACATTTAAAAACTCTTAAATCACTATAAATGATACTAAAATTCATTTTTAACTCTTGGCCATAATAAGACAAATTTAAAAGGGTTTTGCTTAATGACTCTTTGAATATTTGTGCACTACAACATATGAGCATTCAACATACACCTGAAATAATGTTAGATAATAACTGCTTCTAAAAATACTTTTACTGTGAAATCCTATAGGACGATAGGCTGACTTATAAAAAGGTACATTTTGATACACTTGATACTGTAAGCTAATGAGGTCTATAAACAGAGCAGAACTGTACAGATCTGAATGAATGGGAACACCAGGGGCAAAGTCTGTTAAGAATGTGGACTAATGTGCAACTCACTCTCCCTCTCTTTCTCTCTCTCAGGGCAAGCATTGAGTTACAAGATTCTAGATACTGTGCCTTCAAGGCATTTGTACATAACGAAACAGCCGTGAGCAATCTATGATTGTTGTTAGTGGATGACAGGATTCTTATCCTGTTTATCTGAATGTTTTAAAATGCATAATGTTTAAAACAGTGTTATTGCCAGTTAGTAGACAGTGTTATTGCCACTTTTCCTGCAAAAAAAAAAACCAGAATAAAAACAAACGTCTTTTCTGATCTAACAAAACTCCTTTTGACAATTAAAAACATGCTGCATTCTTGCAAAACAAGTTGGTCGGATTGTTCACAGGTGATTCACCTGTCTCTCTAAGCCCCTCCCACTTCCACTACAGACACACTTTTGAATTTGTGATGAGGAAATCTACTCATTTCTGTGAAGCGGTTCTTCTCAACAGTTTGTTTAATTGAATCATTTTAGAAAAAATCAGTGGTTCAGTCTCATCTCGTAATTACGAGGTCCTTGACATACATATTGCATACTCCAAAATGTTTTAAACAAAGGTGTTGTTTATAAAGGTGTTATTCTGTGTGTCCCAGTTTAGTATGTTGCAACCATGCATGATTCAACTAATAAAAGTCAATTAGATTAAACAGACTGTAAATAAATATATGAATACATTTTAATATATTAAGAAATTAATACATAAATAAGGACTAATATTTAACAAATTTATTTTTGTTAATTAATTTAGTTTAAAATGTATTATTATTATTGCTAAAAGTTTGCTAAAAATGTTTTATTTATTTGGTTTGGTTGATGAACGAATCGTTCAGACCGAATTTGAGATCCGAGTCAAAATAGCGTAGCTCATAAGACTCGAATCGTTTCACTGAATCTTTGATCCGGTTCTCAAAATCAATCTGAATCAGTCTCTAACAAACCCACCTGTTGATAAGATCTCAGCTTCAGTATAACTCAAATAAAAATTCCATTCTACACTGAAAGAAAGCAAAGGGTCTCTCAAAGAAGTTGTCTACACTGGTTGATTCACGGGGGCGTGCTGAGTCGCGTCTAGACACCATTCTGTAAGTTGGTCGAAACTCACCTTGAATTCCACCGACAGCTGAGGCGTGTAATCGAGCGTCCAGAGCGCCCTCACTAGCGATGCCAGCTTCTCCGTCACCTCCCCCCTGACCTCCTCACTCTTCATCATCCCGTTGATCCTCCGCTCATATAATTCACATTTATACTGCTCCAGACCCAAATACTCTGCCAGAAGTTCCGTGTTACTCAGGCACTGCACCACGGCGTTCATGAAACAGGTGTTTCCGTGATTCTTCAGACCCTGAACTCCCGGAGTTTTCTCGCCGTAGCACCACGAAAGTCTTTCTTTCACAGATCCATAAGATGATGAGGGCGCAGCTGTCTTCCTCGTCGAGTTCTCTCTGTAATTCCCAGAGTTGTGGGCGCTCAGAGTGTCCCCAAACCCGCCATCATCATCCTCCGCCGCGTCCGGCTGGTCCGCGTCCCCCAAGTGTGCTAAAGTGCCCAAAGTTTTGACAATCCTACTCATAAAATTTCCCAGCGATTTCAACGATTTCCTTCTGAACAGCTTCTGGGACTTGTGCGTCTTATTCTTGCGCTTGGTTGATTTGGCTTTGATTGTTTGTTTCCTGGTTTCCCTCGGCGTATCCATGTTTAAGTCTGTCTCACCCAAACCGATCAGTGGAAGTCAGTAAGAGAAACAAGTGCACTACGGTGTGAAGACACGGCGTCCTGTGCGTCTCGAAATTCTTCATCACTAAACCATCACGACGACGAAAGACAGACTCTAAAAGCACCGGTGTCGGCGCCGAGGCTCATGATGACTAACGCGTCCCCGACATTCCCTATCGCTGATCTCAGCTGCGCTAGTTTCGCTTTATCCATGACGCTCTTACACGCACCTGAAATTACACTGGGCTCAACTCCATTCAGACACAACTCTTGTTCTTTACACCACACCTACATGCGTGCTTGTGTGTGGATGCCCATTACTGGCTGTTTTCTCCGCTCTCTTTCTCTGGCTTCTGGTTGGAGTGCGCGTCTGAACGGTAGATAGGCACGGCTTTCTACCCTCCCACTATGAATCTTATTAGCCTGGTTTACTTTGAACATTTACTGGGAGAAGTGAACGTGGAAATGAATGGCCCAAAGACGGAAGTCCATCTACACCTGTATTCACCTGCTTCATCGCTGCTCACCTATGCTCTCCAAACGCAAGCAAACATTGCTGTATATACTAAATTAAAATCTAATTGTCGAAGCGTCATTATTTCATTCTAATTAATGTCCACATCCTGATTAAATTGGAATAGGCCTATTATTATATGAATGTTAATGGAATATTAATATTGACAAGTTTTCGACAGTATGCTATTTTAATTAACCCAATAATTCTCATTCATACCTTCACAATAAACAAGAATGTTGTTCCAAAAATGTGTCATCATCAGTTTGACTTTTCACAACTGCCTGTATATAATATCATGCATAATGACCTTAATTTGGACATGTGCAGATATATATTCAGATTTCCTGAAAGTGGAATAGGCCTATTTAAATGATCAGAATATGATTAACATCATTTATATCAGAATAATTTCGGCCGTAAATGTAGATGACAACACATATTCAGAGTTTCATTTATTTTATTTATTCATTAAAAATAAATATTCTTGTGTGTGTAAACTAATGACTCAATCAGGGGGCCAAGATGACTTAAAATATTTAAAATAAGACATTCCAGCATTAAAATATGTCAGAACAACTAAAAATCTAAATGTTTCTTATTTTATTTCACCCCCTCAACTATGTTTTTTTCTTTGAAGAACCACTGTCTTGAAAAAGACTAATTTTAAAAGTGTAATTTCTAGATCAGGAAAAGTCATGTAAATTAATAAAATCATAAAACTAGTTTTTTTCTAGTTATATCAAGCTCTAAAATATTGTATCAGGTAGAAATTGAGTAAAAAATAATATTTAAAAAAATCCTTATCCGGTAAATCAGAAAAAAATGAGGCCTCCCAATATTGTTGTGGACAATGGGGGGCCGTGGAGTAAAAAAGTTTGTGAACCACTGGTGTAAATTTATTATGATAAATATTCAGAGGCTCATAAACAATTATACCACAGTTGCCATTTGTCTTTTCGTAATGTATTAGGAGCCCCCTACTGTTGCCCTGAATGCTTTCTTTTAAAAGTGTGTCCATTATTCATATTCATGTCTAGAATCATATTCGTGTATTTTCATAACTGTAGCCCCATTATGCTTATAAGCAAGGAAGACTGAGAGCAGAAAAAGAATAAAGAGTAAACTCAGCACAGGATTTTACAGACTTCATCTCATCTGTAAAACACCAACATTTATGATTCTAGTCTTATCAGACACCCTGTACAGGTTTATCCTTTGAAAGGCATCTTTTTTATCAGACATCTTACCTGCAAGACAGATAAATACTGTTTATATGATTACTGAGAACAATTGACTTTGCTACTTTTTTTCTATATATAAACAACAACAAGGTCATTGAATAGTCTGAACTACGCCGTGGTGTAGGCTATATACCAATGAACTGTCACAATGTAAAGCATGGCATAATTTTGACTTGAAGATACTGACATGCAGTGTTGGGGAAAGTTTAAAAAAAATTATGTATTACAATATTGCGTTACTCCCCAAAAACGTAACTAATTGTGTTACTTAGTTACTTTTTATGAAATGTAATGTGTTACATTACTTTTGCGTTACTTTTTCTCACCTGGGCTGGGCTTGCTTGTTTGTTTTTTAATAACAACAAAAAAAGTTATATTTTTGGCAAATGTTAAGGCCCTTTCACACCAAAAGTGAAATGAATAAGTCTCAGGCTGAAGGCAAGGCAAGGCAAGGCAACGAAGTTTAACACTCTTATTTCTAAATCTAATCTAAAGTCATTTTTGCTTATTAGTATGGTTGAAATAGATCATTGAAGGTCAGCAGCAAAGAAATTGGTTAATAAAGTGAGATTAAATACATAAAATATATTTGTTTACTTAATATAGTTAATTATTACAGGTTTGCATAAAATTATGAGATTGCATTTCACCGTTTTTAGTCAATAAATGTGACATGTATAAAGTGACATAGTGAAAAAGTAGCTTAGATGTTTTGTTGTAAATTAAAAAAGTAATGCATTACTAGTTACTTGAAAAAGTAATCTGATTACTTAACTCAAGTTACTTGTAATGTGTTGCCCCCAACACTGCCGACACCTATCTTCAGTTACTAATTATATCTCAACCAAATTGCTTTTGAAACCTCATACAAAACCACTTTTATTGGCAAAACGTGTAAGTTAGCACACTGTGAAAAATTACCGTGATTTTAACCGTAAAAGACTGTAAAAATGCTACGGTGAAAAACAGTTAATTGGTTTACAGAAAGTTTCCGTAATATATATTGTGAATAACTGTAATAGATCTAATGGTACATTTAATGTAATTTTATGGTAAAATACTGTTAAATGTACAGTTTTTGGAAGTGAAACATAACAAGTCATTGTATAATTTACAGTGAAAAATCATAAATTGACATTCCCATAATTCCCTCCGTGACACTTCACATTTGATGTATTTTCGCGGAAATAACTCTGTTCCCTTTCGATACTTTACTCGTACTGTGTCTTGCTAGACGCTACAGGGAAACTCCTTTTCTCAGATAACTGAAGCCTTATTCAATCACAGCAGCGAAACTGTACGGCGATTGGTTCGTGCAGTTGTAATAAAACAAACCAATGACGGTGCAGCAGAGCTGCGCGAGCCTATGGCGAAGCAGCCCGCCAGAGCCCGCCAGAATGGGCGGGGCATCTGGCTATATAAGCGGGCACTTCGCATAGGATCTCTGATTCATTCTCCTTCAGCGATGACGATCAATTCTCTTCGCTGGATCTACGTAACTTGAAGCCGCCTCGCCAACTACGAGCAGCAGGATTAAGCTGACGCAGCGACCTCTCTCTCGCCGCTTACAGCAAGCTGATCAGCGCGCCGCTTCACAGCAGCCGGATCAGCGCGCCGCTTCACAGCAGCCGGATCAGCGCGCCGCTTCACAGCAGCCGGATCAGCTCGCCGCTTCACAGCAGCCGGATCAGCTCGCCGCTCTCAAGCAGCCCGATCAGCGCTTTGCTCATGAGCCGCCTGCAGCGCAGAGAGCGCTTGTGTCAGTGCTTCCCCTGCCTCTGTCTGGCAAATATAACAGCGCCTGTACTGCTTCAGTTGATCGCCGCACAAGCTACCTTCAGCGCAGAGAGCACCTGTTTCAGCTCATCCCCTGCCGCCTTCTGCCAGAGCACAGCTGATCACGCTCTCTGCGCTTCCTCTCACGCAGGAGGACCAGGAGTCAAATTTACTTTGCCTCGTTAGGGCATTGAGAACTCTCATTGACCGTTCCGCCTCATTCAGACAGCCGGAACAGCTCTTTGTATGCTTCGGAGGCATCCGGTCACAAAGCAAAGGCTATTCCGATGCATAGTTGACGCGAATGCACTCAGGTCCTTTCTGCATAACTGCCTTTTAGAGCTCGGCTCCCGGGGAACCACGCTCCTGGCAGGTGGCAGGACCTATTTTGGCTGAGTTTGACCATAGCTTTAACTCGCTAGAATCTACAACGACTCCGGCTATCCTGAGTCATTGGTTTAGCTTCATGCACGCTCTCGGCCCTCTCTGAGTGCCTAGGCTGTGCAAAGTTTTTAGAACGATTATTCAGGGACGGGTTTAACCTCTGCGAGTTTAGCCTGTTTTTGCCTTCTCTAGGCCCCGACTAAGTCTGGGTACCTAGCTAGTGGCCTCGTTTCATTGTACTTGGTCCCTTGGGCCCATCAAGTGCTCAGGACTAATTACTTATGAGTCATTCCTCTACCATAGCACGGTGTGATTGTACTGGTTCCCCGTAGCGTCTAGCAAGACGCAGTACGAGTAAAGTATCGAAAGGGAACGTAGTCGGTTACTAACTTAACCTCGGTTCCCTGAGATACGGGAACGAGTACTGCGTTGCTAGCCGTGCTATGTCGCTGCATGACTCTGGTCGATGCTTCAGTCAAAATAAACCAGAGATCCTATGCGAAGTGCCCGCTTATATAGCCAGATGCCCCGCCCATTCTGGCAGGCTCTGGCAGGCTTCTTCGCCATAGACTCGCGCATCTCTGCTGCGCCGTCATTGGTACGTTTTATTACAACTGTACGAACCAATGGCCATGCAGTTTCAATGCTGTGAATGAATAAGGCTTCAGTTATCGGAGAAAAGGAGTTTCCCTATTGCGTCTAGCAAAGACGAAGGCTCATTCCCGTATCTCAGGGAAACTGAGGTTACGTTAGTAACCAAGTACGTTTCTTCTTAGTTTTTTCTAATCAGTTATGTACATTAGGGTTTTATGTAACATCTAATGTTGTTAAATTAATGTTTATTGCATTTTTAAAATGTCATGTGTGTTACCATGATGGTGTTTATTGTTTGTGTGAATGACACTGTGTGCACCTTCTATATCATTCTCAGCTTGCGGAAAAGCTGCTTGTGATGAACTTTGATTCATCATGTGACTCATCACCACTGTGTAATTGGTGGTTGTCAGTGTATTACAAAGGTTTAACACAGATATTAGTAATTCAATAGGTTGGTAAATTAACATTATACTAGTTAAAGAAATATGGTTTTTTAACTGTAAATTTTTTTTTTTTTTACAGTGTGTAAAATAAACAGTTATGAACTGTAGTTGTTACAATATAAACCTTTAAATTATACGGTTTTGAACTGTAAAATAGACAGCTGTCCCGTAAAACCTAAAACGTTCCTACTATATTTTTTTACGGTAAAGTTCTGGCAACCACAGCTGCCATTTTTTTACCGTAAATTTTACAGGGAATTTTTTTTACAGTGCAGAGCACCCCCATCCCCCTCCAAAAAACCCATTTCAGACTGAATATGGTTGAATATCCTTATTGTTAGGGGTTAAGATATTAATTATTGAGACTGTTCCTCAGAGGTGAGAGGAAATTTGGGACAGGCACATCCAGATGCTGGGTTCATGCCTTGCTGTACTTCTCCAAACCTCCCCCGCCAGCTCTCTGGAGATTCTCAGGTGATATATTAGCTGACAGTGCAGTTCACAAAAAGTCCTCAGAAACTGGGGCTCTAGGCTGCTTTATTTCAATGAAATGACTGGAATAGGACTGTTTAATGGTACCTTTAAATCTCATTAGAATTCATAACCTAATTTGTTATACAATTATTTGCAAGGAAAAGGAATACCATTTGTCTTTTTGGTTCTATGGCTCTACATTAAAATAATTTATTATACAATAATGTTTTCTTGCAGATTAAGGTGCCAAATTAATTTGTAATACTATGTTTAAATTTAGTAACTGAAATCCAAAGGGCCTGCATTTGCTACTAAGAAAAAAAGTCACAGCAAATTTTATATCAATTCTGTTGGGTTTTAAATCTTTAGAAAAGTTGTACCAAAAAATAATTTCTTGAAAACGATATATGCAAGACAAATGTATATTTCTCTAACAATCATCATATCTGAACTGCATTAGATGATCATATTCACTGTTTAAGGTTCTATGAGGGCTGTGGGTATCTCCACCTTAGGATAGCTCCATCGGCACTGGTGCTGACAATATATCTGCTGTTGGGACAGATCCTCACATTTGTGATGCTTCCACTGTGCCCAATGCCAACATGGGTCACTTCTCCATCTGAATAGTGCCAGAGCTTCAGTAGTTTGTCATCTCCACCTGAAAGAGATGTTTGATGTTTAGCATTAAACAGCAGAAAGCAGTATGAATACACACTAAAAACAGGAATGTAAGATTAGCACCTTATCAACTCAAACTGTGAAACTCATTTAAAAATAACTGCTGGGATCATTTTGAATTCTGCAAGTGTTTATTTAGACCTGGTGAGCAGACATTTATCCAACTGTTTTGCGAATGATGCTTTTCTGCACCGTTATAAATACTTCCGTTCATATTGTTTATTGTGCCACCTGTTGTTACTGTTACATCCGCCATATGACAGAAGAATGACTCAGTGAAAATAACTCTGCATGTGAAGGTACCTACCAGTCACAAAATATTTTCCGTCCTCAGAAATGTGCATGCCATTTATAGCTCCGGACAAGGAGCCCTCAAGTTCTCTGATTGCTGAACCATCATACACCTCCCAGTAGCCAATCTGTTCAACGGTTAAAGATTGCATGTAAGATGTCTTATCCTGGTCTAAATGTCAGTTTTAATGGTGGTATAACAAACAAATAAATAAGGTTAATGGTTAAAAATGGCTGACAAATCTGATAGTGAAGAGTAAGAGAGCAACATTTAAAAGAATAAAAAAACAACAACAGAAAAACAATGTAATTTCTTCAGATCAAAGGCAAAGAACTATAGGCGATGTAATCGCAAGATAAATATCAAGATGTAATTTGTTATAGTGCAACTTAAGAAAAACAAATGGCTCTAAGCCTTCTGTTGTTCTTTGTCTTGGGATGTTGCATCTGAGCCTGTATACAACAGATATTACATAAATCTAATTTCCGTACACCACTGATTGCATTTCAGCAGTAATGGGGATGTTCACTTTTGTGATATGGCTTTGCTTTTTTGATAATTGGATCATTGATTAAAAAAAGAAAAGAAATGAAAGAAATTCTGATTCTGAATGCTTTTAATTTATTAAAATATCCTGTCAAAATGTACCAAACTTCATACTTATGAGGCTGTTCAAAAAAAAAAAGAATGAGGATTTATGACAGAACAGTTCTATCAAGTTTTAAAAGGCATGAGCACAGCAGACAGAGCAGGTCTGGTACGCCTCATTGAGATGGCTCTGTCCCAGCAGGCTTTGCGCCAGCACTGGGTATCCGGCATGACCCTAGCATTGTGTCCTTTCAAGTACTGTACCCACTGTGCTGGTTTTGGCTGCTTTTCCTGGACAACAATGGAGTCACATTTGTGTTTGTTTGGCTACAGTCTGGAGTATTATTAATTACTGCTATTAGATGGTTGAAATTGAACTGAACACGTTTGTTTTTTGTCCAAATGCAGCAAATATTTAATCAAAATGTTATACGCTCTCCTTTAGTACCATTGTTGATAAAAAATTAAGCTACTTGCAAATAATATAAGGTCTTTAAATAGAAAATAACATAATGAAATAACATTTTACTCTTGTTTTTCCACAGATGAAACCTGAATGAAAGCACTGAGAATGTCAGTCTTTCCTCTGCTTCTGTGTGATGGACGTATGTACACAGCCGACCATACGTGTTCTAATAAGCTCTTTAAATGAACACTGATGCTGTGCCCTAAGACTAGCAGATGGACTATTTGGCACACTGTAGAATGAGCGGATCATACTACAGTACATCCACAGGAGACTGGGAGAGCTTTCTGTCAGCTTGTTGTTGTGTACGCAGTATCTATCTCTGATTTTTTTTCTGCTCTCTCACCTATCCATCTCTCTCTCTCTCTCTCTCTCTTTCTGGCCACGTTTCTCTCAAACTCATGCCAGTCTAGATCAGTCTAGTCTTGTACCTTTCTGTCAGTGCCACTGGTGATGATCTGGAATTCCTCAGGGTTGTAACACACAACACTGAAC
Organism: Anabarilius grahami; assembly: GCA_003731715.1. Taxonomy (NCBI): domain Eukaryota; kingdom Metazoa; phylum Chordata; class Actinopteri; order Cypriniformes; family Xenocyprididae; genus Anabarilius; species Anabarilius grahami. The sequence continues at coordinate 1,921,354 of RJVU01079141.1, forward strand.
AGGGTATTGGCCAAGACCATTTGATTCCTGACAAACCTCCTGAATGGGAAATGAGAAAAACACAGACAAACATAGTTAAAGATTACATAAAATAGAATGGTTTTTTTTCACAAAGCAAATCAGTAGCCTGAAAATTTGGTTAATGTGAAGGTGTATGACTTAAAGGGATAGTACACCCAAAAATGGAAATTCTGTCATCAATTACTCATATCTATTCACCCAAAACTCAGATGCTTCATTAATCAGTCAAATAAATCCATATGAATCGAACGGTTTAATCCAAGTCTTCTGAAGAGACACAGTCACTTTATATGATGAACAGGTTTAATTTAGGCTTTTATTGACATATAAACACTGATCAGAGAACATACATAGAGCACTCAAATATGGTAAATGGAAGCTCAACCGCATTTGCTTAAGTTTTTGGGTGAATAGAGTAATAGACTTTTGAAAGAGAGACAGACATCTCTCAGATTTCATTAAAAATATCTTCAATAGACTTTAGTCAGGTTAGATGCCATATTGAATTTAACACAAGGCTGTGAGGGATAGATGTACAGTCTTTACAATGGCACACACTGTATAAAGGTTCTAGATCATTTTCTCTTTCTCAACTTACAGAATTTTTGTCTACTGAAAGTTTTTTTTTTCTGTAAAGACGTTTCGTCAGCTGAACAATCTGTATGTTGTTAAACAACAGTACGATCCATTGCGCGCACTGTATTTTATCCTTCACAGGCTCCTTTTCATTCATGTCAAAAATTAAATATGGCACTACCAAATATTTATGGGTTTACAATGACAATGTTCTTTTCTTGATATCTTTTAATTTCTTTATTCTTCATAACTTGAGGCCAAGACCTTTCACTCAGTATGTCTAGATTATATATCTATGATCTGATGCTCTTCAAACTTACACCAGGTCCCAGATGATGCAGGCTCCATCAGAGCTGGCCGTCACACACTCCTTGTCATTACTCTTGATTTTAATACAGTTAACTGTGGCTTTGTGCTCCTTCATGGTCTCAACGAGTCGATAAGATTTCTGGAATACCTCCCAGACTCTCACCTTCATTACAGAGAGATGTTAAGGTATACATTTATTTTGCAATTATTGTAAGGATCTTTTAGATTAAAAACAACAAAAACATCTCTACTTATTATTACATGGCTCTGTTAAATAGATTCTTATTGGCTAAAGCCGCCCACACACTTAACGATTGTAAGGCCGATTATGAATGTAAATTGATACTTCTGACTGATCACGCTCAAACGCGTCCAGTCGCGTTCAGTCTGCGATTACAGTCGGTGTTCAAATTCCATGTGTAAGTATTTAAATCGGCTTCAGTCGCAGGAAACAATCGCTTGTATGTTCAGCACAGTCTTAGAATGTTTTAGCTAGTCGTTAAATGTGTGCCCGGCTTAAATGTGCCATTATGTGGACGAATATTGTTGTACAATGAAAGCTAAACTGTGTATTTGATCATTTGATCATATACTACCGTTCAAAGCTTTGGAGTCTTAAAGGTTTTTTAATGTTTTTGAAGGAAGTCTACTATGCTCACTATTTTAATATATTTTAAAAATGCTTATTATTCTTGTGTGGCAAAGCTGTGTGGTAAAGCTGCAGTAGTCTTCAGTGTCGCAGGATCCTTCAGAAATCATTCTAATAATCTGATTTGTTCAAGAAACATTTCTTATTATTATCAGTGTTAAAAACAGTTGTGCTGCTTTTGCATTTATTTGAACTCCGCAGCCCTTTTTCCCTCAAGAAATGAATTAATTTAATTTCAAATTAATATTTCATAAACATTTATTTGTTATTATGTATTTGGTAGGTAGCCATGAACTAAGTAGATTAATGTCATGTGTTTAATCTAAAATGTGAGCACAGCTCTCAAGAGTGAGTTTATGATGTGTATCTGATGCTGTACCTGTCCTTCTCCGCCTCCGCTGACAATCCTCTTGCAGTCATTGGTTGCTGCTATGGCAGTCACTCCCATACTGTGGGCATTATGAATTATCAGCCTCAGCTTCCCACTCTCTGGAGTGAACACACGAATCTTCCCATCGTTCCAAGCTGACAAAAAATGATCAAATAATGAAAGATGTGACTGAATTGTACTGAACTCCAAACAGGTTAAATAAGTGGATTAATTAACACATTTGTGCATAATTTAAATTTTTTTTATTTTTAAATACTGATAAAAAAAAGACCCTGTGAAATAAACATTGGACTTTAGTGACTCTATTAGTCTATTAGTTTTAGAAACTGATTACAAATTAATAATCCAATAAATAATAATAAAATCATCCAATAAATCATATTTAACTAAAAAAATAAAACAATAAAATATATATTTACAATATTAATATATTAAAAATCAATTTATTATATATTATTTATAATAAAATTATAAATCTAACCAGCATCAAACTAGCAATACCAAGTAGTATTATGTTTTGTCTGTGTCTTCAGTTAAGATACAGCTTGTACATACTTGATACTAAGCTTTCTAGGCTAGTCTTAACCACAAATTATTGGTCAGGAAATTAGCTAAATTTAAGTAAATGCACAACTTAAAAAGCCATTGCTGTCTAAAAAAAACATCAAAAACAGAATTAAGTTTTTGGCAGAATATGGGAAGTTTGATTCGTGGTTCAGCAGAGTTGTGTGGAGTGATGAATCACAATGAAACACGAGTTGGATGGTGATGCTCCAGAGGGGTGTCTTCGAAAATATGGTGAGAAATATAATAATAAATGCATCTCTACCACAGTGAAGTATGGAGGAAGAGGTGTCATTGTGTGGGGAGTCTTATTAGCTGCTGGTATTTGTGAGCTTATTCACTATGAAAAGTCATTTAATGCTTTGGAGAACAGGAGAATATTGCAGAATGGCTTACTTCCCAAAAATGAAAAGTTGTTGTCTAAAGAGGAATGATCAGATTGTTGTTTTTCAACAAGACAATGCTCCCGCCCAAACTGCAAAGACACCCAGAAAATAGCTTGAGAACAAGTCCATCAGGATCAACTTTTGGTCTGATCAGAATCCAGATTTGAACCCTATAGTGAATATTTGGTCTCAGATTAAACTCAAACGAACTGGGAGATATTTTCCAACTACTCATGAACTGTTTGAAGCCATCAATATTGAGTGGAACAACACTTCAGATGTAAAAATCTGTCTGCAAGTTGGGCAAGGATATTCCGTGACGTTATCTACAGTATTTGTGCAATTCTTGCTAATTTCCTGACCAGTGATTTGTGATTAAGATGGTTAAGACCATTAAAAGACCACTAAATATTTTGGCATTTTTGGCTTGACCATTTTTTCCCCATAGGAGTGTACATACAGTGTTTCAAATGGAAAATACATCAACACAGAAAAGCTATGCTCCTAAAACCATTTAAACAGGTCATCCTATATGAGACTGACCACTGAAGATGCTCCTGCCATCTTGCATAAAGCCCAGAGCGTTGCATTTTATGTTGGGCACTATGATACGCAGAAGTTCCTTGAAGGACTCGGAATGCCACACTCGTATATCATTCTGTGAACAGGTGGCAAAGAGCTCTGACGTCCCACTGTTGAGAGTGATAGAGAGGATTTGCACAAATAGATGGATGGTCAATGTATTTTACATAGGCCTCCGATACAAAGCTTACGTCTCCCTCTGGTGGCAGAAGGGAGGTTCTTACAAAGCATTGCAGTTGTATCACTCACAAAGGAAAGGCCACATCCTTTACAGCACTGTTGTGATTTGTAGCAATGAGCTCTGGTTTGAAGTCGGCGTAGCCTAAACTATAGATCTGTGCTGCCTCTGTCCCGACATAGAACTGGTGTCCATCTCCACGCAAGGCTACCGACGTCACCCCTCCCTCCAACTGAACACTCCTGTCACAAATAATATAGTTAACCATAATTAGTGGTTGAACGAGAGGAAGGCAGATAAAAAGAATAAATAAATAATAACAAAGGAGGAAAACAAAGAGCATATAAAAGAAAAGGAACAAATCTGAGAAGAAGAAAGAAGAGGAAACAAAGATTGTTACACACTTAATGGTTTTGAAATTCCCTCCTGAGCACAAAGTCAACATCCCATCTCCTGATCCCACTAAAATATCACCGGTCTTTAAGACTTTAAGAGTGTTCACTCCCTGCAAAAACAAGACAAAGCGTTTTAAAATATACAGGGTTCCTACACATTTTCCATTTCAAAATTCCATACTTTTCCATACTCAAATTTCCAGACCTCCTTCCAAACGATTTCTGCCATTGGTGAGCCTCGGTCTCCTTTTCTATGTTTTTTGGAGCACCAAAAATATCCTTGTCGCTTTATAATATTAATATTGAACCACTGTACTCACTTGAACTGATTTAAATATGTTTTTAGTACATTAATGGATCTTGAGAGAGGAAATGTCACTGCTTCATGTTTGTAGTCCGGGTCCTACAGTCTTTTAGTGATTTTTAAATTAGTGTTTGATTGTTGAAATAAAGTTTTGTATTTAGTATTCACGTCTAGGCCCTTCTCTTCTTAAAAACCACGTACCTGTGTGACTTTTGTTGGGGATTAATCTACAAGTACTAATATATTCCCTGTTTAACAAGTTGGAATGACTTAGTTTGCTTCCCTTTCCGACCATACCACTTGCTACATAGGGGTGAATATTTAATTTGTCTATTAATTCGACATTTACTTTATAGAGATCCTTCTGTGATTTATCCATTCCGCTCTGTGTTTGTTCTGTTCTCGACATTGGTTGTTTGTATCAAAGTATTTTTATAGAGTAGCCTACGAGTACGAGTAGCACAAGCGAAGTATGACAGTTTCCGTAATATTTTAGAAATTCCTAANTTGTTTCCCTTTCCGACCATACCACTCGCTACATAGGCGTGAATATTTAATTTGTCTATTAATTCGACATTTACTTTATAGAGATCCTTCTGTGATTTATCCATTCCGCTCTGTGTTTGTTCTGTTCTCGACATTGGTTGTTTGTATCAAAGTATTTTTATAGAGTAGCCTACGAGTACGAGTAGCACAAGCGAAGTATGACAGTTTCCGTAATATTTTAGAAATTCCTAACTCTATAAACATATTTGCAAAGTGAAGAGAGGTGAAAAAGGTGACGTGTAGAAAGTAAATAGTTGTAGGGGGGTCTGGGGGCATCCTCCCCCAAGAGAAGATTGTGATTTTAACATGTAAACGAAGCATTCTGGTGCACTCTGACAAGAACATAAATGGAAAAAACAACATTTGCTTCAAGTAAAAAAAAATAAATAAAAAATAAACATTTTGGCACCAGGGCTGAGCATTGACAAATTTCACAATTGAATGCGATTTTGATTCAGAAGCTTGCGATTTGATTTTGATTTGATTACCTTTGATTCAGTATTGATTCATTTGTGGCCTGTCAGGTGCAGTACATGGCAAATTTCCTCAAAGAAAAAAAATCTCTCAACTAATGCTGTAAACTATACAGGGAACCACAGCTGGTACATCATTATAATATTAGGTTAAATTGATTGTAAGTTACTTACATATAGGCTAAATTACACATAAGGAAGTTTTTATAATAACATTATAATACAAGTGACGATTTTTCTACTCTTTTTTTTTTATGTAGGCATAAACATTTAAATAGTGGCTGTCATAAAACGGATTTCTATATTCAATATCGGAGCACATGTTAAGTACAAATACAATGAATATGTAATAGCCTATAGACCATATATTTAGCAAAATGCTCCTCTCAAAGTTCATTTTTGTAGCTGAATAATGGGTTTTTGGACATTGAAAGGCTTTTCTGAGGTAGGCTAAATGTGACATTTTTACAAGCTGTTTTACTGACGCCTTTCTGCGATTGAAACACTGATTGATCGATTGCATGTGACATGACACAGATTTCGGTAAGTTGTACTGTATCTTTCAACATACCTTCGGATGTTCAATCATGTTTATTTTGTGTTGTAACTAGTAAAGCCGAAGAGATGGCTGGTTCACGAGCGCTACAGCGATCTATCACGCCACAGAGCACCAAGAAAGATCGGGACTCACTCCAGTCTATGGGAAAGTAGCCCATTTGCAATTCTTATAAGAATCTTGTGACACACACTCACTCCGAATTCACATAAATGATGCATTTTGATTAAAAACTGCTAATTTCGCCACAAAGTGACTAGTTTGCAGGTATAATAAATTAGAAAACTGAATAAAGGCAATAGTCTGGAAACACAAATATTTTTCCATATTCTGATTTCTTTTTTCCATACTTTTCCAGACCTGGAAATTACTCAAATCAAATTCCATACTTTTCCAAACCCCGTAGGAACCCTGAATATAATTTTACCCAAGAGGTCTGTTAAAAGATTTTTGTTCAAACTTAATGTTCAAGTTTTGTTTGGTGTGTCTCTGTCAGAGATAATAAAACAGTCAAAGAAAAATAACATTTTCAGTGCATTATTTTGAAAACAATTCACATCAAATGTACCTGTGCGTTTTTCTCAAAAGTCATGCATATTATGTATATACAAGCAACTTAAAAAAAAGAAATTCTTAGCTGCTCGCTGTGTTAAATCAAAATTAGAAGATTCACCTTGCTGAATTTTTGTTTAACAGGTCCACAGCTGTTGAGCAACCTAGTCTTCAGGTTCACTTTCAGAATATCCCCACTTGTAGTTCCACAGTAGAAATAACTATCATCATTTGGGATCTGCGAGGCAGAAAGACACTTACATTTAGTGATGTTTTATACATACCAGTTTTAGCCATACAAAACACTTTGAAAACCACGTGGAATGAGCAGGTAAAAAAATGAGAGAACCAGAACCGGCAGTAGCAGTGATTCTCACTCACCTCAAGGCATTTGACAATTCTCTTGAGCTGTCCAGTCTGACATTCTGTGGGCCGAATCTTTCTGTTGGGCAAATCGAGCTCCCAGACACGTAGAGTTCCACTTAAGAAAAACAACAACAAACAAACAAACATGAAAACACACTAAATTAACATTTGCAGAAAGCGATAAGCACATTATTTCATGCGCACACATCTATTTTTAGTATATATATATTGCCCAACTTGACATCTGAATATATGTACAGTGCGTGCATAATTATTATGCACGTTGATATTCTGATCCTGTTTTTTTCTAAGCACATTTTACCAATTCCAAACCACAGCAATCTTAATAACTACTATTAATTTTGTATTTATCATTTATAAGTGATATATAATTGTTCATGAAGGCTGGAAGTGAAAACCGCCTTATATTCAGGTGTGCTTAATAATTAAGCAAGTTTTCTTTTACAGATAAAATGAGCCAAATTAAATGAGCCATTTAACTCAGACTGAAAAGTCAAAAATTATTAAATGTCCATGAGAAGGATGCAATACTAATGCAATACTAGAAATTGCAGTTATGGCATGACCATTGGACAGTGAAATGCTCATTGACCCAGCAGGATCAGACAAAAACAGGTGGAGAAGAAAAGACACATATTAACTGCAAAATAATTAAGAATTAATGTGAATAATTAAGTGTGAAACCATCAGGAACCCTTTAGTCTCCAGCGCCACCATTGTCCTGAACTGCAACCTACCTGGAGTCTCCAGAAGTGTAAGGTGTCAGGATCTCAGAGACTTAGTTTAGGTAAAGAATCCTAAAAAATGACCCCCACTTAATCCTTCACCTTAATTCTTAATTTTTTTGCAGTTAACATGTGTCTTTTCTTCTCTACCTGTTTTTGTCTGATCCTGCTGACCCAGCTGACCCAATGACCATTTCGCTATCTATTGGTCATGCCTTAACTTTGCAATTTCCAGTATTGCATTAGTATTGCATTAGTATTGCATCCTTCTCATGGGCATTACATAGTTTTTGACTTTTCAGTCTGAGTTAAATCTCTTTTTTGGCTCATTTTATCTGTAAAAGAAAAGCTGCCAGATAATTATGCACATATGAATATATGGTGTTTTTCATTTCCAGCCTTTATGAACAATTATATATCAGTAGTTATTAAGATTGATGTGGTTTGGAATTGGTAAAATGTGCTTGGAAAATAAATATGATCAGAATATTAGCTTACATAATAATTGAGCATGCTCTGTATTATATTATATAAATGTATATTAAATAAATTACATAATTTTGCAAAAGACATGTTAGACTCTTCACCAAATAAGGCATATATTTTACTTTGGTGTGCCAGTATAGGAAATATCAGTTTACATTTTCAAATGTTCATTTTGGCTTTAATTTTAATTATCAAATGAGATTTTTTTTGCATGCATAACAATCTCATGATTTAATGTGACATTAAATGTGTGTGTATATACCTACTGGTCAAAAGTTTGGAATAATTAAGATTTTTTGTTTGTTTGTTTTTTTATAGCCAATAACTCCAATCTTCAGTGTCACATGTTTGTTCAGAAATCATTTAATGCTATAAAATAATGTGAGATTAAGTGTGCATCATTTACTATAAAAGTTTTGTTTTAAATTAAAATGGAAATGATTCTTACACAAAGGAGTATCACAAAATTGGACTTACTTTCCAGCAGAGACAAAGATTTCATCGTTCAGGTTGGTGTACTCTATGGTGAAGCAGTGACCAGCACTCTGTGCTGAAGCAGGACTGCCACATATAGCCTCCTTACTCTCGATGTTCCACACAACGATACTAAAACCATAAAGTAAACATGCTAAGAAAGGACTTTCTAATGTACATCTAGACTCTAGATTAATATAGAGGAAATGTAGTAATATGATATCAATGAGGAAAAAAATATTTGTGTTGTTTTTCCTGCTTAAAATTGGACACTTTAACAATATCAATAAACATTTTTATACATTTTTAATTTATTTATTTTTTATCAGTTTGTTGCCTCAAGGCAACATTGTACCACAATGGAAAAATGTAAACATTTGGCATTTTCTTGTAGAAAAAAGAAATATATTTATTGAAAACATCAATTTCTTTAACTAGACACTTGAACAAACAAATTTATCCAATTTTTAATGTATTAAAAGTTTCATATTTAATAAAAAGTAACATTTTATATCCAGCTGTTGCCCTCAGGCAACATTGTACCATAGTGGAACACAAGTATTACCAAACCATCATATTATTATGTTATTATATCAAGTTATCATATCCATCTTCATCCTCATGTCTATCTTCTCTCTCACCCTCACTCTCTCCCTGACGGATTGTCACTATGATTTCATCTTCCTCATCACAGTATGACCCCTCATTAACTCCTCATCCTCACCCTCATCAACTGCCAGTGCTACCTGTGTTTTATACCTTTTTGAAGTGCTATAGAAAATGTGCGGATCATAATATATGCAGATATAGTATGTGAATCACTATTCTTATAAGTGCATTACAAAATCATGTGAAAATGCAAATATATTTAGATAATTCTAACTCTTTTCCTTACAAATATAATACATTTGTATTGAAACCTATTATGCCTGTATGGCCTTATGCGATTCCATTATGGTACAATGCTGCCTTGAGGCAACACACAATTTTTTGTTATTTTCTCTAAAACATTTGATGATATATAATGTAAAGTTCTTTAAAATACTTCTTTACTTGCCAGTGAAGGCGACTCGTATTTTTTGTGGGTGATTAAATGGATACAAACAAGTGAAAAAAAGCACTATTCATTGGAGAAAATATGGAGACATGTGCACACATGCTGAAACAGGACACATAATGGACCCCTGTTGGTCATGTTTTGGTCTTTTTTGCACTTTTATTGATTAGTATTTGAGTTATTCTGTCCTGAGATACGTTTGATCAATCCATTGGTGCCTTATTTTATTAAAAACAAACTAAAATAGACCATGTTGCCTGGAGGCAACACCGTACCATAGAGGGTTAATCAAACCACACAAAGAGACAAGAGGTGAGAAACACTGAAATATGCAATTGGAAATCAATTTAAGATCACTGCAATAAGAAGTATTTTACCTGGCATCATCTTGTCCACCCAGAGACACCAGATACTTATCATTTGGGGAGAAGCTAAGATCTTCAACTTTAGCTTTATGGAGCACAAGACGAGCATAAATCTCCTTCTTCTCATAGTCCCAGATAATAACATCAGCCTGTAATGAGAAATTGTCATCTCATTCCAAGGTTATAAGAGTGGACTATTAAGGGAGCACTGTCTTCCAGTAAAACAATGCATCTGATGTTTTTAAGCCTAAGCCATGTGTAAATTGTGTTTTCCCACTTTTATTGCACTAGCTCACCTTAAAGCCCATGAAAGTGACCTGTCCAGATGCAATATACCGTCCACTTTTAGACACAGAAATGCAAGAGACGTTGTTCGTGTGGCCATGAAGGAAATCTTGTTTTCCACTTCTCAGACTCTTAATAATAACAGTGCAGCCAAGAGGATAAATAATATGTTCTCTGTCTGGATGCACTTTGAGTCCAGAAAACACATGCCCTGTGTAAACAATGTAGATGCTTTGATACCGTTGAATTACTTTCATCTTAGCAAATACCGAGAGTATTGTTTAAATTTTAAAGACCAAACAATCAAATGCGAGAGGGTTCACAGTTCACCTTACCATTAAACCCAATAACAGCCTCTAATGTGAGTTGGGGGACTTCTTGCGTGTCTTCTGCCATCGTGATACAACTTTCAGCGTCGGATATGTGTTGAAAAGGCTGCTGGCTTCTGGAGCCAAACACGCGTATCTAGGCAACAGTGGCACGCTGTGTTTGGACTCGTTGCTTAGTAGCGTAAAGAGAGTTCATTTCACTGAATCGATTCATTTGAACTGTTTTTTTAGAGGACACAAAAAAATCACTCAATTTGTGACGTAAAATGTTGCAGTTTTTTTATTTAAAGTTATTATTGGGATGTCTAAATAATTTAAGCGATTTGGTTTTGTCTGATGAGTTATTTAAAATGTAATTAAAAGTCTTTCCGGGGAGCCCTTGCACAACTTTTAGGTGTGTGTTCGAGTTGAAGCGGCGCTGTGCAGAGTCCGATCGGCGTACCGCGAGAGCGATTCGACTTGAAAATCTGAGCAGAACCGATTCTTATGTCCGAAATGACTCGAATGAATTCCCGCGTCTCGACACAAGATGGCGTCCACGGCAGAACAATACAGGTGTAAGTTCCTTTTTAATTGATTGATAAATTGTTTACTTCAGTTTATTTGACAGATTTCAACATACACTTGAATACTCAATTAGCTAAGTGTCAAATGATTACCTCAGGGACAGACGAAGATGTGGAAAATCTTATTCGTTTAAGGGTGGAGAAGGAATAACTTGCATGTTTTCTGGCAAAAGAAATGACGCTCAGGGGTGCGTTTCACGAACAACGATGTAACTCGCTGCTGAACTACCATAGTACGATGTATCGTTGAACAAATCAACTGAATCCAGCTTCTTATTCGCAGCTTCTTATTGACGCTATCCGGTCCACCTTAAAAGACGCGACGCTTCCGCGTTTGTAGCTTCTTATTCACGCTCAATTTAGGGACAGTGCGGTTTTTTCTCTTTTCTGCTTTTTGTGTCTATTTTCAGAATTAAAGGAAAGTAAACTATTTGGAAATGCAAATAACACTGATATATCAGCGAAAATAGGCTGCAAAAATATAAAGGCACATAAAATATAATTATAGTATTCTTTGTTTATTGAACGTGTCATCAGCTCAACTTGAAGGACCGTGTGGTTTTTCTCTTATTCACGGTTTTTATGCTATATTGTCTATTTTCAGAAAAAAAATAAAATAAACTATTCTGAAATGTAAATAACACCGAAATATCTATGAAAATTACTGTAAAATTACAAAGGTATATAAAAAACAATTACATCATTCTTTTTGCACGTCATCATTTGAATGCATTAATGAATCAATTGAATAAAAAAACAATTCAAACAAATATTAAAGATTTCAATATCACAAGGTAACTAGAGACTATCAGCTCCAGCTTCAGCTCGGATCCAGCCCGTTATGAAGACTTCAGATGAAGGACTCCAGAACATCAAACATGGATGATTATACAAAATTATCATGTTATCATTGCTTTGCATGCACACTACTTTTGCTTAAAAGAAGTAATATCTTACAGCTGTACGTTCTGATATCATCTCATAAAAGAAGACTATTGTGTTTTTGCTACAAGTGAATGTGAATTAAATTACCTTTGAGGGTGCGTTAAAGGTTGCACTGGGGCCTTATTCGCAATCCACGTGAATGTCACCATATACATTTTTAGACATTTTTACTGTAGCATTTTAAAGTTATGGATAAAGTCATGAATTTGACAAATGTGACAATACAGTTACAGGAGAAACTGCATTATTAGCCCATTTAGATTCACTATATCTCAGCTGCTTTTGGTGTTAAGTTGCTTTTGTCAAATTCATGGGTCCATAACTTTAAAATGCTACAGTAAAAATGTCTGAAAATGTGCATGGTGACAGTCGAGTATATTTGGAATAAGGCCCCAGTAAAAACTTTAACGACCCCTCAAAGGCAGCTGAGATATAGCGCCTCCAATTGGGCTAATAATGCAATTTCTCCTGTAACTGTATTGTCACATTTGTCAAATTCATGGGTCCATAACTTCGTAATGTTACAGTAAAAATGTCTGAAAATTTGAATATTGATATTCAAGTACATTGCGAATAATGCCCCAGTGCAACTTTTAACGCACCCTCAAAGGCAGCTGAGATATAGCGCCTCCAATTGGGCCAATAGTGCAATTTTTCCTGTAACTGTATTGTCACATTTGTCAAATTCATGAGTCCATAACTTTAAAATGCTACAGTAAAAATGTCTGAAAATGTGCATGGTGACAGTCAAGTACATTGCGAATAAGGCCCCAGTGCAACTTTTAACGCACCCTCAAAGGCAGCTGGGATATAGCGCCTCCAATTGGGCCAATAGTGCTAACTGTATTGTCACATTTGTCAAATTCATGGGTCCATAACTTTAAAATGCTACAGTAAAAATGTCTGAAAATGTGCATGGTGACAGTCAAGTACATTGCGAATAAGGCCCCAGTGCAACTTTTAACGCACCCTCAAAGGCAGCTGAGATATAGCGCCTCCAATTGGGCCAATAATGCAATTTCTCTGGTAACTGTATTGTCACATTTGTCAAATTCATGGGTCCATAACTTTAAAATGCTAAAGTAAAAATGTCTGAAAATGTACATAGTGACAGTCAAGTACATTGAGAATAAGGCACCAGTGCAACTTTTAACGCACCCTCAAAGGTAATTTAATTCACATTCACTTGTATAGCGCTTTTCACTATACATATTTCAAAAGAAGCTTTACAGCAAATTCATGTTTCTATCTGACAAAAACACAACAGTCTTCTTTTATGAGATGATATCAGAACGTACAGCTGTAAGGTATACAAATTGTAGTATTTACTTCTTTTAAGCAAAAGTAGTGTGCATGCAAAGCAATGATAACTTGATCATTTTGTATAATCATCCATGTTTGATGTTCTGGAGTCCTTCATCTGAAGTCTTCATAACGGGCTGGATCCGAGCTGAAGCTGGAGCTGATAGTCTCTAGTTACCTTGTGATATTGAAATCTGTAATATTTGCTTGAATTATTTTTTTATTCAATTGATTCATTAATGCATTCAAATGATGACGTGCAAAAAGAATGATGTAATTGTTTTTTATATACCTTTGTAATTTTACAGTAATTTTCACAGATATCTCTGTGTTATTTACATTTCAGAATAGTTTATTGTTTTTTTTCTGAAAATAGACAATAATAGCATAAAAAGCGTGAATAAGAGAAAAACCACACGGTCCTTCAAGTTGAGCTGATGACACGTTCAATAAACAAAGAATACTATAATTATATTTTATGTGCCTTTATATTTTTGCAGCCTATTTTCGCTGATATATCAGTGTTATTTGCATTTCCAAATAGTTTATTTTCCTTTAATTCTGAAAATAAACACAAAAAGCAGAAAAGAGAAAAACCGCACTGTCCCTAAATTGAGCGTGAATAAGCTAAAAACGTGGAAGCGTTGCGTCTTTTAAGGTGGACCGGATAGCATCAATAAGAAGCTGCGAATAAGAAGCTGGATTCAGCCTTGTCGCAAACCTGTCGTTCAACCACGTTGGTGAATGACGTCATGCAGGTGGTGAGTAATAACTTCTTTAAATGAATCCGTTTGAGATCGAATTAATGCTAGAATTTCTACTATAAATTACGGACATGGCATTAGAGGACTAATTCTCATTTTCCTCAGTTATTTTGCTTTATTTCCAGATTAAATCAAATGCTTGTTTTGACGTACTAGAGCACGTACGCACATGCACACTCTCCAAAAAGGTGCTTTAAATCTCTTGACAAACTAAAATATATAAATGACATTTGTATATTTTCAAAATAAAAGATATACATTGTACTTAATGTCAGCTTGCTTATTTTGCTCAAGATAATGATTTATTAAGTCCACGTCATAAAAACAGGAAACTATGCTTCTAACCACAGCTCGAGAGCTGTCGTTCCAACCACACAATTTTGCGATGCAGTTTGCGAATGTTCGTTTGAACTATGGTTTCTGGAAACCCCAAATCGTTGAACTATGTTAGTAACGACGGAACTTGCGATGTTAGTTGGCTAACGATGCTTTTGGGAAACGCACCCCAGCTTGGTTGGGAGTAAAAAAAAATTATATCTTTATTACAGCTAGTTTAGGCACTGAAATAAATTTATTACAACAATAACAGTAGGTGAGGTGATATTATTATGTAATTGGGTCATTCTACAGAAACGTCCACTTTTCTGTCCCCAGACTTTACAGAAACATTACACTTGAAAAACACTTTAGGATAAATTTTTTTTATATATTTTAATATGAAACTACTCGGTTACTAACGTAACCTCGGTTCCCTGAGATACGGAACGAGTACTGCGTATGGGGGAAAAGTCTCCCTTTTTCCCCGCTACTGAAGCCTTTTCAATAACGCAGTGCAACTGCATCGTCATTGGTTCACTCATTGTAAATCGTTGAACCAATGACGGCGCGGCTTGGCTGCGCAGCCTATGGCGAGAGAGCACGCGAACTTTCCCGCCGAAATGGCCGGGGCAAAGCCCTATATAAGTGAGCAATTCGCCATAGGCTATTCAGGCCTAAATCGACTGAAGCGACGACACTGAGCACAGCCTAGTGGCATGGCAAGTAACGCAGTACTCGTTCCGTTTCTCAGATGAAGAGCGCTTGGACGCGGGGCGAGCCCCCTCCACGCTCAAAGTTTACGTGGCAGCCATTGCAGCGTTCCACGCTCCAATTGCTGGCCAGTCAGTAGGACGGAACAGCCTTGTCACAAGGTTTCTGAGGGGTACTAGGCGGCTGCACCCGCCACGGACCCCTACTGTTCCTTCCTGGGACCTCTCTCTGGTCCTCAGAGCTCTAAAGAGCCCGCCCTTTGAGCCACTACGGCTGGCGGACCTCAGGCCCCTAACGCTTAAAACCGCCCTGCTGCTCGCATTGGCGTCGATCAAGCGTGTTGGCGATTTGCAGGCCCTCTCGGTTAGCCCTGCATGCCTAGAGTTTGGGCCTGGCGACTCTAAAGTCATGACGACGGCGAAGCCGCCGTCACCCTTGTTGCACTACGAGGGAGGTAACTCCCGGGTTTGCGCAAAAAGCAGCACCTTTCGATACTTCACTCGTACTGCGTATGGGGGAACGAATTCAACCACGCCGTGCCATGGCTGGGTAACGACTGGACTTGACCGGACACCGAGAGGGGGACCAACGTCAAGTAAGAAGGCCGAAGCCGCCGTCACCCTTGTTGCACTACGAGGGAGGTAACTCCTGGGTTTGCGCAAAAAGCAGCACCTTAGGGCCGCGTATTTACGCTGAAAGGACCCGAGCTTGTAAGGTCGGAACGTCCAATTGGTAAAACCTGGCAAAAGTGGACGGCGAGGACCAGCCGGCCGCCTCACAAATGTCTTTAATGGAAACTCCACTGGACCAGGCCCAAGATGAGGCCATTTCTCTAGTGGAGTGGGCTCTTACTCCTATGGGGCAAGGTGTGCCCTCCGAGGAATAACAAAGAGCTATAGCGTCGACAATCCAACGTGAAAGACGCTGTTTTGAGACCGAAGACCCTTTGGTGCGGCCACCAAAACAAACAAAGAGCTGATCAGACTGACGAAAGAGTCGTGATCGTTCAATGTAAATGCGTAGTGCCCTGACTGGGCAAAGCGATTCTTGCTCTTGCTCGCCCGGCACGGGGGGAAGTGCAGAGAGCGAAATGACCTGGGATCTGAAAGGTGTAGAAAGCACCTTGAGGACGTAGCCCATCCTAGGTTTTAGCATGACTTTAGAGTCGCCAGGCCCAAACTCTAGGCATGCAGGGCTAACCGAGAGGGCCTGCAAATCGCCAACACGCTTGATCGACGCCAATGCGAGCAGCAGGGCGGTTTTAAGCGTTAGGGGCCTGAGGTCCGCCAGCCGTAGTGGCTCAAAGGGCGGGCTCTTTAGAGCTCTGAGGACCAGAGAGAGGTCCCAGGAAGGAACAGTAGGGGTCCGTGGCGGGTGCAGCCGCCTAGTACCCCTCAGAAACCTTGTGACAAGGCTGTTCCGTCCTACTGACTGGCCAGCAATTGGAGCGTGGAACGCTGCAATGGCTGCCACGTAAACTTTGAGCGTGGAGGGGGCTCGCCCCGCGTCCAAGCGCTCCTGGAGGAAGGACAGTATAGCAGATACGTCACACTTCTCCGGGTCAATGTTGCATGTGTAACACCAGCTAACAAAGACTGCCCATTTCTGCGCATAGAGGCGTCTCGTGGACGGTGCTCTAGCTTGCGAAATGGTATCTAGCACGTTCCTAGGGAGGTCAGATTGCTCCCATCGAGGAACCGTAGGTGTAGAGCCCACAGCTCCGGCCGTGGGTGCCAGATTGTTCTGTTCGCCTGAGAGAGGAGGTCCCGTCTCAGGGGAATCGGCCAAGGGGCTTTCGTGGAAAGCCTGAATAGCTCCGAGGTCCAAATTTGGCACCTCCAGAGCGGGGCCACTAATAGAACTCTGTGTTCGTCTTCCCTGACACGCCTGATGACCTGAGGGATCAGGGCAATAGGGGGAAAAGCATAGAGAAGGGTGTTGGGCCAACGCATCGTCCTTCTTTGAAAAATAGATTTGGCAATGAGAGTTGTCTTGGGAGGCGAAGAGGTCTACCTCCGCCCTCCCGAAGGACTCCCAAATGATCTGAACCGTCTGGGGGTGGAGCGTCCACTCTTCTGAGGGGAGGTTGCTCCGGGACAGCATATCTGCTCCCAGGTTGTTCTTTCCGGGTATGTGGGTCGCTCTGAGTGACCGGACCCGTGAGGAAGCCCATTCTAGCAGGCGTTTCGCCAGAGCGCATAGGCGGCTGGATGAAAGACCTCCTTGGCGATTGATGTATGAAACCACTGACATGCTGTCCGATTGGACTAGGACATGACGGTCCATCAAATGCGCCTGAAAGGCATGTAGGGCTCGAATTACCGCCAGCATTTCGAGGCAGTTGATATGCAGACGGCTTTCCTTGTGATTCCACGAGCCGAAGGCCGGGCTGCCCTCACACAGAGCGCCCTAACCCAGGTTGGACGCGTCTGTTGAGAGCACCGTTCTTCGTGATGTCGCCTGCAGGGGTTCTCCAAGACTGAACCAAGAGGGGTTCGTCCAGGGCTTCTTTGGAACCAAGAAGTAACGGCTGTAGAAGCCCGACTCGCTCTGCGAAGGGTGAACTATTTCGATAGCCCCTTTCCTCAGAAGAGTTAAAACTTCGTTCCGGAGGACGTGTGCATCGTCCGGTTGTACCGTAGTTTGTATAACCCCGCCGAAGCGCGGGGGCCTTCTGGCAAACTGGAGCGAGTAACCTAGACTTATGGTTTTCAGAACCCAACTTGATACTCCAGGGATGGCCTGCCAAGCCTCTGCCCGGGTAGCAAGGGGTAGAATGACATCGGATGGCGGCCCGCGAAAAGGGGGGTCGCACATTGATGTGGGAAGAAGAAGAAATAAGCTCTTTTGAGGAGTGTGTAAAATATTTTTCGCCGTGATAACGGCGGTTGTTGAGGGCGCAGCAAGTGTGGGCCCTTTTACAGCACACTGCATGAGTCCCGCGCCCGGAGTTAAACGAGGCGGAGGGGAGCATGCACGAGCGAGCTTTCGGGGTGGTCCAGACGTAGCGAGACATACCCCGATCCTCTTCCTTTTTGGCTGATCAGGACGACTTCGGAGGCCCTGGGTCCAGCACAATCTTGGGCCGGGGTCCCTGGCGTCTCGGGAAGGTCGTGCGCTTGTTAGAAGAGCGCGAGCGGTGGCGGTGCTCTTTGGGTGGCGCAGCTTGGGAGGCAGAAGGGGCTGGCTTAGTCTGCTGAGCTGGCGCAGGCCTGGGGCGGCTAGGAGCAGACGCAGACGCAGAGCTCGAGCGCTTGGGCAGAAAATGTCTCATCGCCTGAGAAGACTTTTGTGCTGCTGTGAAACGCTCTGTAAATCCTTCCACCGCTGGTCCAAAGAGCCCTGACGGAGAGACGGGAGCATCAAGGAAGGCCGTCTTGTCCTGGTCTTTGATCTCCGTCAGGTTGAGCCATAAATGGCGCTCCAACACCACCAGGCTGGCCATGGACCTGCCAATGGCCTGTGTCGCGGCCTTTGTGGCCCGCAGGGCTAAATCAGTCGCGCTGCGGAGGTCCCTGAAGGCGGACTCCTCCACGCCAGACTCGTCCATAGAGCGGAGAAGTTTGGCCTGGAAGACCTGGAAAATGGCCATGGAGTGAAGCGCTGAAGCGGCTTGGCCCGCTGATGCGTACGCTCTCCCTGCTAGGGCAGAAGTGGTCCTGCAGGGCCTTGATGGAAGGGAACGCTTGGTTTTCCAGCCCACAGCCGCGGGCGGACAGAGGTGAGCGGCCACTGCTTCATCTAGGGGTGGCAAGTGCTCATAACCCTTCTCCTCCGAGCCATCAACCGAGGTGAGGGCTGACCTGTGAGAAGTGTGCAGGCGGGCTGAGTAGGGCGCGCGCCACGATTTGGCCAGTTCTTCGTGAACCTCAGGAAAGAACGGGGCCGAGCGCTGTCGAGGGGCTTGGCGACGACCTGGGAGAAACCACTCGTCCAGGCGGCTTCGCGATGGCTCCTCTAGCGGGGCCCACTCGAGGTCCAATTCCTCCACGGCTTTGGACAGGACGCGGAAAAGTTCGGCGTCCATGCCCGCGCTGTGATCGATAGGTTCCAACAGAGGCAGGGGGGCGGGGTCGTCCGACTCGCCCACCCAATGCTCGGGTTCCGATGCTGTCAAGGACACGGAGTCGTCGGGCAGCTCGTCATCCGATCCGCCGAATGAAACAAAGTCGCTCGCATCCGCTGAGGGACGTTGTTCAGGACGGGAGAACAGAACCGGGGACTGTTCTCTGCTGGGAGAAGGCGAGGCACGCGGGCATTGAGCCGACGTGAGCTCGCTCAACTCTGGGCGCTGAACCGGTCTGCCCCGCTGTCTCTTCCTAGCCGGCTCGCGGGAGGAAGGCGAGAGGAGGGCGCGATCGGTGTCACTCCTGAAGAAGGCGGCCCGAGAACGAAGGGATGCCAGGCTCATGGACTCGCAGTGCGAGCATGAACCCCCAGTGAATGCGTCATCCGCATGGGGCTTGCCCAAGCATCCGACGCACTCGCCATGGCCATCTGCGTCCTGCAGAGGGGCCCTGCACGTAGTGCAGTGGTGGGGCATTAGGAAATGCCGGTGGCGCCGTGAAAACGGCGATTGAGTGGCTCTTAAACGGCGAGGACCGTAAGCGGTGAAAACCGCTGAGAAAAGTGCTCTGAAAAGCGGTAGTAAACCGCGGGAAAGGCTCTAGAAGCGCCGGATGGCGGCAGGAGACGCGCTGAGACCGGAGCGGGAGCGGGAGGCGGCTGCTCGTCGACGGCGCGCAGGCGGCAGTCGGCGAGGGCGAGGCGCTGCGAGTCCAGCGATCCAGCAGGTCTGCTGCAGGGCCTCTTCGACGGCGGCAGAGCTTCTTCCAAGGCGGCGAGCTTCTTTCCAGGCAAGCAGGCTTCGACGAGGATCAGCGAAGAGAAGGTGAGTCGTCGCTGAAGGAGAAAGGACTGAATAGCCTATGGCGAATTGCTCACTTATATAGGGCTTTGCCCCGCCCATTTCGGCGGGAAAGTTCGCGCGCTCTCTCGCCATAGGCTGCGCAGCCAAGCCGCGCCGTCATTGGTTCAACGACTTACAATGAGTGAACCAATGACGATGCAGTTGCACTGCGTTATTGAAAAGGCTTCAGTAGCGGGGAAAAAGGGAGACTTTTCCCCCATACGCAGTACGAGTGAAGTATCGAAAGGGAACAATATGTTATTTGAACAATGAAACCTTCTTGAGCATCAATGTGTCAATATTTGTTTTTTAATTAATTATAAAAATTCCAAGTGCCACAGAAGTGCTCGTCCCCACAGTCATGTACAGAGGGAAAGTGCTTTATTTTGAGCTCACAAACAGGTTTTTCTACCATTTCAAATACAATAATGTATGCATAACTATCAAATAAATAATGTAAATGACATAAAAAAACAAATGCTAAATAAATATAAAATATTTAATGAATGTAGTGGTCCCCTGGAGTTGTGTCACTGGTGTTATCTTTAACAAAAATCTCTTATTTTGAAAGAAAAAATCACACTGATGACATCACTTGACTTCCTTCTTCTTATTTCCTGATGGTCAATGAAGAAAGGCCAATGGAAAGTCCACTATCTCTTTTCAATTATCAGAAATTTTTATTATAAAATCATAATTTCATATGAAGCTTTTAGTTGAAGTCACTGGTGTGACCTACTTTATTGCTAGGGAATTATAAAAAACTAGAATACAAATGGATTAAACTACTTGATTTAGTGAATTTATCATGATTGACAACATGTGGATTGATTCCTTGCAGCAGCCATTTTGTAAAATGCATTTTTCATGAAAAATGTCACTGGTGTTACTGTCACTGGTGTTACCTTTATATGAAAATGTCACTGGTGTTACCCGTTTATAGATAAACTTTATTTAAAGCTATTCATTTAGTTATTTTGCATAAAAAAGCACTAAGATTACATGATTATATCTTTTATTTCTCATTGTTAATCCTCCTTTGGGCAGGTGTGGCTAAATTAAGGGTATATGGCTAAATTCAGTGCAGCGACTTTACGGACAGCGTATTTTACAGACAGTTTTAAAATGTTGTTTATGATCGTTTACTGACTGCTTTCACTAAGTGTCAATGATAGTCTTTTATTGTATACCAAATGTAAAAATGTAGTCTCATCTACTTAATTATAGTTGAAAAATTAAGGATCTTTGGTCCTATGTATATGTCACTGGTGATTCATTTTGTCACTGGTGTTACCGTTTTTTGTCCCTCACATTAAATAAAATGTCATATGTGACATGATAATAATTTTACATCCATTGAATTCTGCTAGATTCAAGAATTAAGATGTAAAGGATTGCATCATTACTTTTTTATAACTGTTTTTCAAATATTTTCATTGTTATAGCAAATACATGGTTGCGCAATTGAATTATCATCATTCAATCACACTTTTAACTAACCTGATTAAAATAAATAACACATAATCTCCTTATTTTTTGCATTATCATTATTATTCTGTAACTCTGACTGCATTGTGCAGAAAAAATTTAGAAATAATATTTCATAAAAATGTTTAAAAATGCCAGAGAAGTAAGGTAACACCAGTGACAAAAAAAGGGGACATGCAGTCTTTAAATAAATGTACAAAAAAAAAAAAAAAAATTATTAAGCTGTCATTTATATGTATTCATAAAGTCCAAGTGTAATATAATAATGTGGTCTAAGTTTAAATGTTAAAAAAAGAAATACATTTTAAGACATTTTGTCATACCAAAAGTGGACGTTTCTGTAGAATGACCCAATTATTTGTTTTATTTTGCCTCTCCGTCAGTCACTTAAAAAGTGGGAGTAACGTTACAAGAGCTATTTCAGCTCATGATGATAACGTAACACACAATATTGTATGAAAAAAGAATAGTTTGTGTTATGGAGAGATTTTATTATTTGTGTTTTGCGGAGATAACGTTATTTTTTTCATACGTAGGCAATGGTGGTTTTTACTATGATAGCCACCAGTGCCATTCAGCTGCAGCTTCCATTTTAAATTTCCATTTTTCAACAAATTAGTAAAAAGGTTATCTCTTTGTTATCTTATATTAATGTTGTTGTTTTACTTTTATCATTCTTTGAGGTGTGAATTTTTGAATGGTGAAATGTTTGTTTTTTAGAACTGTTCTTAAAGAGATTGGTCTTGCTGATAAATTCAGCCCAGCAAGGGCTGGGAAGAAGTGGGAAAACCTGAAAATAACATTTAAAGGGATAGTTCACCCAAAAATGAAAATTTGATGTTTATCTGCTTACCCCCCAGGGCATCCAATATGTAGGTGACTTTGTTTCTTCAGTAGAACACAAATTATGTTTTTTAACTTAAACCGTTGCCATCTGTCAGTCTTATAATGCGAGTCAATGGTAACACAATTTATAAGAGTCAAAAAATATGCATAGACAAATCCAAATTAAACCCTGCGGCTCATGGCGGCACATTGATATCCTAAGACACGAAACGATCGGTTTGTGCGAGAAACTTTTTACCTCTAATACACCACTATGTCCAACTGCGTTCAGCATTCGCTTAGTGTGGTCTGATCGCGCTCTGACAACGACAGTGGTGTCTCGCGCATATACTTCAATGAGTGCTAGACATCACTGTCGTTGTCACAGCGCGATCAGACCTCACTAAGCGAATGCTGAACGCAGTTGGACAAAGTGGTGTATTAGAGTAAAAAAATTATATAAATACTGTTCGGTTTCTCACACAAACCGATCGTTTCGTGTCTTAGGACATCAATGTGTCATCACGAGCCGCAGAGTTTAATTTGGATTTGTCTGGGCATGTTTATTGACTCTTATAAATTGTGTTACCATTGACTCGCATTATTTGACTGACAGACGGCAGCGGTTGGAGTTCAAAATCATATTTTGTGTTCTACTGAAGAAACAAAGTCACCTACATCTTGGATATCCTGGGGGTAAGCAGATAAACATCAAATTTAAATTTTTGGGTGAACTATCCCTTTAAGGTTTGTCTTTTGCATTATTGTCAAACATAAAATTGCAAATCATGCCTTGTTTTATTTAAATATTTTTTATTACTTACTGGGGCTCTCAAAAGTATTATAAAATCAGTATTACTCTAGCAGTTTAATAGTTGTTAAATAGATTTTGTGCATGTAAATTTGTGTCGTGTCAGGTTTAATTTCAGCAGTATAGGCTATAGTTATGAAATATCCACACAATTCTTATGGACTACTTTTTATGGTGATTTTTCCATTTTGGAGTAAACACTAGTCACTGTATTATTTTGTTTCATGAAGTCTGAGATAAGTTTCACTCTTATCATTGCCCATATTATTTGTAGGAACTGAAGCAGCTACCATCAGGCTTGGAGACCGAGTCAGGGGACACAACTGCAAGGAGCTGGAAGTGGTTTGAGCTGATTGATGAAGCAATTGGATGGAGGCCATCTATGCAGCCTCCCTTTCTGATTTATTCAGCATCCCCTACTTATAGTTCCTCAGAGCTGCTTGAAACAGATGACAGCAACCCAGGGTTTAGCCCCTTGCCACCAAAAAGGCAATGTAAGGATCCAGTTTTGGAGTTCCTGGAGAGAGAGGCAGAGAGGTCTGAGGCCAGGGAGAGGAGAGCAGAGGAAAGAGAGGAAAAGTTACTAAACCTGGTGGAGAGAATCATTGATAAGATGTAAATGGGTAAGTAAAAAAAAAAACGTGGGCAGGTTTTCATATTCTTATATAGCAATTATTGGTTAACAATTGAGTATAACTAGTTCATAAGTTATATAATATATTACAGAATACAATAATTAGGTGATTTTGTCATTGCATATGCGAAATATACAGTAGATGCATTTCACTTTGATGTCAGGTTGTTTTTTGTTTTTTTTGCAATGAAAATAGTTTCTTTAATAAATTGTTATAGAGGACTGGTTGATTAGTTCATTAACATTAAAGTGATTAAAGTGTTAGTTCTCTTGAAACTGGTAATTCTTTCATCATTTACCCACCTTCAAGTCGTTCCAAAGCGGTCGACTTTTGTTCTTCTTTGGAACCAAAATGAAGATATTTTTAATATATTCTTTTCATCTTTTTTTCCTTGTCCATCCAATGAAAGTCGAGGTAATCAACCTTTTTAAGCTTCAAAATGTACATGAAGACATTGTAAAAGTAATCATTAAACATGGTAATCGGAAGCTCAAACATGCACACCATTGAAGTTTTTCATGTGTTAAGTGCATACATTTGAGTTTCCATTTAACCTGTTTGATGTGTTCTGTGTATGTGCAGTGATCCATGTTAATGACAGAAGCCTACATTAAATCATATAAAGCAATCATATCACTTTAGAAGATTAAACCGCTTGATTTATGAGTTTCTTTAACAATGTCTTTATATTCTTTTTACTTAATACTACTTAATTTATATAGGTTCACAAAAAAAATATATATATATACAGTGGGTACGGAAAGTATTCAGACCCCCCTAAATTTTTCACTTTGTTATATTGCAGCCATTTGCTAAAATAATTTAAGTTCACTTTTTTCCTCATTAATGTACACACAGCAAGTCAAGTCAAGTCAAGTCACCTTTATTTATATAGCACTTTTTACATTGCAGATTGTGTCAAAGCAGCTTTACAGTGATAACTGGTATATAATTTTGGCTGCACAGCAGCTCTTATAGTGTCAATGTCAATGCAGGCAGATCAAAAGCACTGTTGAATAAATGTCAAGAATACTGTTGAATATTGAATGTCAAGTTTCCCCAACTAAGCAAGCCAAAGGCGACAGCGGCAAGGAACCCAAACTCTAACAGGTGACATCAGGTGGCAAACAGGTGGCAAATAGGTGTTAAAATGGAGAAAAAAAAAACCTTGGGAGAAACCAGGCTTAGTCGGGGGGCCAGTTCTCCTCTGGCGAACAGTGCTTTGTTACGATTCAGGTTGCTATCATAAGTCTGATAGGATCGCAACATTCAAAGTATTTATTCCAGTTCCATCCGGTTGAGTATCGTATTCATCATGCCGGTGTGGACGGTTTGTTGAGGAACTGTGCTACTGGCTGTTGTGTTGATGAGGCCTTCACAATGGATGATCTAGCTGACTCGATCTCTTCAGGGCTGCGTTGTGGTCCAGTTGAGGATCATATTCATCACGCCGGTATGGACGGTCTGTTGAGGACCCCATATTGACAGAAAAACACAGAATTGTTGACTTTTTTGCATATTTATTAAAAAAGAAAAACTGAAATATCACATGGTCCTAAGTATTCAGACCCTTGCTGTGACACTCATATATTTAATTCAGGTGCTGTCCATTTCTCCTGATCATCCTTGAGATGGTTCGACACCTTCATTTGAGTCCAGCTGTGTTTGATTATACTGATTGGACTTGATTAGGAAAGCCACACACCTGTCTATATAAGACCTTACAGCTCACAGTGCATGTCAGAGCAAATGAGAATCATGAGGTCAAAGGAACTGCCTGAAGAGCTCAGAGACAGAATTGTGGCAAGGCACAGATCTGGCCAAGGTTACAAACAGTGGCCTCCATAATCCTTAAATGGAAGACGTTTGGGACGACCAGAACCCTTCCTAGAGCTGGCCGTCCGGCCAAACTGAGCTATCGGGGGAGAAGAGCCTTGGTGAGAGAGGTAAAGAAGAACCCAAAGATCACTGTGGCTGAGCTCCAGAGATGCAGTCGGGAGATGGGAGAAAGTTGTAGAAAGTCAACCATCACTGCAGCCCTCCACCAGTCGGGGCTTTATGGCAGAGTGGCCCGACGGAAGCCTCTCCTCAGTGCAAGACACATGAAAGCCCGCATGGAGTTTGCTAAAAAACACCTGAAGTACTTCAAGATGGTGAGAAATAAGATTCTCTGGTCTGATGAGACCAAGATAGAACTTTTTGGCCTTAATTCTAAGCGGTATATGTGGAGAAAACCAGGCACTGCTCATCACCTGTCCAATACAGTCCCAACAGTGAAGCATGGTGGTGGCAGCATCATGCTGTAGGGGTGATTTTCAGCTGCAGGGACAGGACGACTGGTTGCAATCGAGGGAAAGATGAATGTGGCCAAGTACAGGGATATCCTGGACGAAAACCTTCTCCAGAGTGCTCAGGACCTCAGACTGGGCCGAAGGTTTACCTTCCAACAAGACAATGACCCTAAGCACACAGCTAAAATAACGAAGGAGTGGCTTCACAACAACTCCGTGACTGTTCTTGAATGGCCCAGCCAGAGCCCTGACTTAAACCCAATTGAGCATCTCTGGAGAGACCAAAAAATGGCTGTCCACCAACGTTTACCATCCAACCTGACAGAACTGGAGAGGATCTGCAAGGAGGAATGGCAGAGGATCCCCAAATCCAGGTGTGAAAAACTTGTTGCATCTTTCCCAAAAAGACTCATGGCTGTATTAGATCAAAAGGGTGCTTCTACTAAATACTGAGCAAAGGGTCTGAATACTTAGGACCATGTGATATTTCAGTTTTTCTTTTTTAATTAATCTGCAAAAATGTCAACAATTCTGTGTTTTTCTGTCAATATGGGGTGCTGTGTGTACATTAATGAGGGAAAAAATTAACAAATGATTTTAGCAAATGGCTGCAAAATAACAAAGAGTGAAAAATTTAAGGGGGTCTGAATACTTTCCGTACCCACTGTGTATATATATATATATATATATATATATATATAA
>RJVU01079141.1:1958670-2033484 GCA_003731715.1 Anabarilius grahami
ATAACTTAATTTATTCTTATAAAATTATTTAACTTGTTTTTTCCAGTCATATATTTTTGTGTAGCAGAAGCCATAACAACATTGTTGCAGGATCAAATGCAAATGGACGTATGACAGAAGTATGGTTGAAAATACATATCTTTTTCGAAACAAATTTTTATATCTATTTATATATAAAACGTTTTGAACAGCATTGGCATAATCATCAAGAAGCAGAATGTTCTCAAAGGCTGTTATAACATCTCTATATGAAATGTATACTCTAACTCCTTCTGTGTTTGGAAACATAGAAAATCTTCTTGTCCTCCTGAAGTGTCACAGAATGTTGATACCAGACACATTTTAATGAGTGTTTTTCCAGGAAATCCAAAAAGTCAGTACTTCTTGTTTTCAACACACTGTTATTTATTCAAACATACATATGTTTGGATGTGAAACAAATTGGTGAGGCTTAAAATGGGGGCTAATATCATTAAATATGATGCTAAACCTGTTTTTTTTTGTTAGAATGTTACATGTTAACACACTCAGTAAAAGGTTTATCTTATAAACATTGTGCTGCTTCATATTAAGTGTGATTGCAGGCAGAGAACGGCACCTAAATCAAATCAATGATCAAATTCAAAGTCACATACAATGCTTGCTGTATTGGCCAATGCCAACAAGAGAGATTCACAAGAGAGATGCATGACACAGAATTAATGTAGCAATCACTTTTAATAAATACCTGGGACAAATAGGCCTACAAACTACAAACATTAATGTAACGGTAACACGAGGCCATGAACTGAGGAGAACTGAAGGCTTAAAGGGTTAGTTCACCCAAGAATGAAAATTCTGTCATTTATTACTTACCCTCATGCCGTTCCACACCCGTAAGACCTTCGTTAATCTTTGGAACACAAATTAAGATATTTTAGTTTAAATCCGATGGCTCCGTGAGGCCTCCATAGGGAGCAATGACACTTCCTCTCTCAAGATCCATAAAGGTACTAAAAACATATTTAAATCGGTTCATGTGAGTACAGTGGTTCAATATTAATATTATAAAGCAACGAGAATATTTTTGGAGGGCCAAAAACAACAAAATAACGACTTATTTAGGGATGGCCGATTTCAAAACACTGCTTCAGGAAGCATCGGAGCAATGAATCAGTGTATCGAATCTGCTGTTTGGAGCGCCGAAGTCACGTGATTTCAGCCGTTGGCAGTTTGACACGCGATCTGAATCATGATTCGATACACTGATTCATTTGTGCTCCGAATCTTCCTGAAGCAGTATTTTGAAATCGGCCATCACTAAATAAGTAGTTTTTTTGTTGTTTTTGGCGCACCAAAAATATTCTCGTCGCTTTATAATATTAATATTGAACCACTGTACTCACATGAACCGATTTAAATATGTTTTTAGTAGGATCTTGAGAGAGGTAGTGTCATTGCTCCCTATGGAGGCCTCACGGAGCCATCGTATTTCAACTAAAATATTTTAATTTGTGTTCCGAAGATTAACGAAGGTCTTACAGGTGTGGAACTGCATGAGGGTAAGTAGTAAATGACAGAATTTTCATTTTTGGGTGAACTAGCCCTTTAAATACACAAAGGATGATAATTAACAGTAGGGAACGGGTGAGGACTAATCAGAAACCATAACAAATGAGAAGAACTCAGGCAATAACAGTGACAATGAAGCTAAACAAGACAGACAGATGAGGACTAATCAGAAACCATAGTAACAAGTGAGAATTTATGAAATGACAATGAAACTAAACAGAGGAAAAGCAGAGGAAGACACCACTGAGACGACGACCAGGAAGGAGATGAAGGTGGGAGAAGCCAGGGCAGAGACAGAAACAACCAGAGCAATAACGGGAGGAGCAGGAGGATGACCCAGAGACATAACATGAAGGACCATGGCAGAGACGATGGAGGGAGGAGCCATGGTGGAGCCTTGGTAGGGGGGCCAGGCAGAATCAGGGAGATGGAGGTGGAGACCAAGGTAGTCCAAGTGTAGGCATGGGCTTGGCTGACTGGGGCTGAGATGGTGCTAATGGTGCTAATGACAATGGAGGAACCGGAGGAGCACGGTGGAGCCAGAGGAGCACGGGAAGGAGGAGGGGTGAGGGGTCGAGGTGCAGAGGCTGACCTGGAAGTCCAAGGTGGAGCCAGAGTGACGATGGACCAAGGTGAAGCCTGAGGGATGACACATTCCATGGTAGAGCCGAGAGAGTGTTGAGTCGAGGTGGAGCTGATGGGTCGGAGGGCTGAGGTGGAGTCCGGCCGGGACGTGGAGGCTTGAGGAGGAGCTGAGGTATCCATGAGCCAAAGCGGGTCCGATGACTTGGAAGCCCTTGGCAGATCTGTGCAGCATAGCTGAACCACTGGAGGAGCTGAGAAGCTGAAGAGAGACAGTGGAGAAGAGTCCAATGAAGTGAATGGTTTTGGCAGTAGAGGAGGGGGAGGGAAGCTGGGCGGGACTATCCGTGATGAAGGAGACTTGGTACTGGGTTTAACAAGCGATGACTTGAAGCTTGGCTTAACCCCTTACCATGCCACCCCCATTTTGGCAAGTGGGGCATAAATGACATAGCCTACCCAAAATTAAAAGGTTGCTGCTCATAAATCATTCTGGTTAGACACATAATCAAAATATATTTAGAAAGCTGACACTTGGGAGTTCACAGTTCAAAACTCAGAATTACTCAGACTAGCTTATATATTTTTATTAGGCCACAGATACATTTGTAGAGGTTTATTTCAAGCATTGTTGTCAACACTATGCAGTACTGTAGTCACCAAATGACAACGAAGGAAGTAGACTAATCAAACTATTCAAATAAATTTTATAATATCAAATCAAATAAAAAAGCTAAACACATCAGAGTAAAACACTGAATTGGCCTACTCTAGTATAGGTTATTCGCTCATGTTTGCTCTGCTGTAGGCTATCCTTACGTTACCTATTTATCTGAATGCATGTAATCAATCTCAGATGATTTATCATATTACACAAACTATGCTTTTTTTTTAACATGTGAATTGTTGCAGTTTTTGCCCAACATTGAAACTTTTATTTCCTTTTCTTCGAAATAATCCATAAACACTTGTGATTTGAGGAGTGTGCACTGATATTTTCAGTTCCATTCGTTTGCATGTTGTCTCAAGGACACGCCCACAATAGGGGCATATCATGAATATTAATGTAAGCGCCACCCAGTGGAACAGAGTGAACGTGAGTTTTTAGTATCTCATTATCAAATTTATTTAGTTATTATTAAACTACAAACAAAGTCAATGTACAGTCAAAACTACAACAATACATATATACATAGAAAAACAGATTGCTAGGGGGAAAGCTAAACATTATAGAAATATATTAAAGGACTCACAAATAGAAAGTTTTATTTGCTTTCTTATTATGTGAATGAATCGTTTCCTAATGAAGTCTGTCTGTTGGAGGCCACCGTCTGACGTCATGCCCAAACAGGAACTAACACAGCGCAGATTGTTGATGTGATTTTGCAGTGAGTTTCTACAGAAACGCTCGTTATAACTGAAACAAAAGTGCCGCAATATGTCACAGGATTTCTGGTAAGCATTTTATACTGTTATCGTTTATTGACATCTGAGGTCTACAGTCAGTACAGTAGAGTTCAGAAAACTCAATTCGCTGTTTAGTTCGGTGGGTCTGTAGCAGCCACATCAGCTGGGACTGAAAACAGCTGTTTTAATTTTCTTTATGGCACATTATACCCCATACTTTAGTAAATTACTATGTGTTTGTGTAAATATATGTTATTTTTACGCGGCGAAAAAACACGTAAAAATGTTGCCAGGCTTGTTAGCTGAGATTTGTGTCACATGATTGTGTTGATGACAATCTTGTGATTAAATTACTTGCAACCCAGATTTTATGATCTCTTACTATCAGCATAATGTCATAGGTGTAAAATTGTTTGACAAAACTGCCATTTTTGTTTTGTTTCCCATTATTTAGGTTACAGAATTATGATGCAGCTTGTCGGCTGGCTCAAGAAATTGCGGAAAACATCCATGAAAGAAACAGACAGCAGAGAACTGGAGGAAATCCAGCCAAGGTAAAGGCAGGGTTTCATCCTTCATATGTTAAGGTTGAGCCCTCTGTGTCAGTGCTCTTTATGCTGTAATGTCTCTCTTCTTGTGTGTCGGTCTCTGTAGCTGAACATGACCCTGAGAGCATCATTACAGAAGCTCAAACAGAATATAGCACAGCTCAGGGAGACGTTGAATCGAGCTGCTGCTCAAAGGCAGATGTATCCTTTCCAGAAAAATTAATACTAATTTCATGCACAAATCCTGAGAGTGGAATCCAAAGATGTTGAGAGATAAGTATGTTGTTATATTTCACTCCAGAGGAAGAATGTGGAAGAGATTCCAAATATGAGTATAATGTTGAGATATATATATATCTCAACATTATACTCATATTTGGAATCTCTTTGTTATGGTTTGTGTAGGGTTGGTTTTGTTTGTTTTGAAGATTCATTAAATGATTGTTCATACAAAAATAGTTTCACACCCATTTCCTTTGGAACACAAAATGAAATTTTCACGCTCATCCTCTCCAAACGACAGTGCAAAGTAGCTCATCTTTCAAGTTCAAGACAGAAAAAAAGAAAACAAACAAACAAACAAACCCTGTAATATATTCCAAGGGTTCTGAAGTCATATAATAGAGGAACAGGTCGAACTGAATTTATTATTTATTTGCTGATTATCCTGCACTTCAGTGAGCTAGTAGCTCTAGAACAGGATCAGTCCAATTAGTCAACAAGTTGTTCTTTTGAGCCTGTTTTTGTTTTGTTTTTTTTTCAGTGAACCAGTTGATATCAAGTTCTGGAGTTCAACGCTTTATGGTCCATTCACAGAGGTTCTCAATCTTTTTTGTTTTTGTTATTTGCGGAGCTCTTAGTGACTACAGAACTGTAAAAAAAAAAAATCTTCAACATTTTCCTTTTGTGTTCCGCAGTATTAAGCATACAGATTATTTTTCCATGAGGATGAGCAAACAAACACAAAATCTTCATATTAGGTCGAACTTCCTTTTAATACAGAGAGAGAAAAAAACCCTGTAATTTCTCATGAACACCTGTAGGTGGCAGTGTTTTATAATAAACCAATTGCAGTGTGGTCAGAAGTAGTGCTGCTTTATTATTGGATTTAGAAAGTACTGGCCCTGAACAACTACAAGAAATAAATGTGAATGTTATGTTCATAAGTCGTAGATGTTTATGATGATTCAGTGCATCTTTGAGATGAGCCTAATTATACAGTCTTAAATGTGTAATTTTAAAGCCTTAATTAATAATGCTAGAATGCAAGCTGAAGCAGACAGAAGACAAAACCTTGTTGATGATCTTGCTACCAGAGAAACAAGACTGAACGCCTCTTTCAAAGGAGACATCACAGAAGCCGAGCCATCAAGGTACATACACATACTGTGTGAATTTTGACCAATGAATTTTAATTGATAAAAAGTAGTTATAGGTCGATATATTGCCAAGGCTAATTACATATTATATTTACAAAATGTATTTACTAAAATGAAACATAAATTCAGTAAATCGTCTCCTTGGAATTAGAAGGTTCTATCTGACATTTTTGTCAAAATTGAGTTATTCACATATTCTTATTCTGTGGCAACTTATTTACATTATGTGATGGGTTTTTATGTTGTGAACATTTTGGGACTTTTTATTTAGTAAACAAGGCTCTATCTACTCAGTTGAATGCAATGCAAAAACTTTGAAGCTCTTTATCTCAAAATTGCTCAGAATGCAGATAGAACCTTATGATTCCAAGGGGACAGAATATTGTGTTGTTCATTTAATTTCAGCAATATTGTATACAGTGTCTTTTGTTAAATTATATATCAGCATTATATCAATGTTATTAGCATCAACCTAAAGTTATTATATTATTATACCAGGAGTCAACCATTTTTTTTTTTCTCAATATTTGAGATATTGAGATTTTTATTTAAATGTCAAGCTTTCTTGTCCACATTATTTTGTTCATTAAAAATATGTTTTCTCTTTTTCATAAATTCATAAACACACTATGATGCAAAACATTACTGATTGGTTTGTACATTACCTCTCAAACGTGAATTTTCAGCATCATTAATCCAGTCTTCAGTGTCATATGATCCCTCAGAAATCATTCTAATACACCGATTTGGTGCTCAAGAAGCATGTCAAATGCTGAAAACAGTTGTGCTGCTTAATATTTTTGTGGAAACTGATTTTTTTCTTTTCTTTGACTAACACAAAGTTCCAAAGAACAGCATTTATTTGAAATAGAAAACATTTATTAACATTATAAATGTCTTTACGGTCACTTTTGATCAATGTAATGCTGAATCAAAGTATTAATTTCTTAAAAAAAACATTTACATTATTAAATTATTTTGTTGACAAATCAGCATAATTTATAACAGAAAGCAAAATGTGTATATGTTTGCAAGGCATAATGGATGTAACTGAAAATTTTACATTCATTAATCTTGTACAACACAGCAATGGCCTTAAAGAGGAAGTGACTGATCCAAATGACTGCGTCAACTGGCCTTGGCCTTAACTCTCTCACATTGGTCCCGGTCCAGCGGACTATAGGTTGATATTCACCTTAATTTGAAAACTGCTTGCCATCTTTCCTGCTTGCCCTTGCAGTAGTGTACCAATGTTGAGTAACTTTATGCCAGAAATGGTGTGACCTGTGCTGAAACGGAAGTTTGTGCACACTCTGAGGGCTCCAGTTCAGCTTTACTGCTCTGCTGATCAGAGTTGAGCCTTGAACCTCTTCCTTCAGGACTGTTTACACTTCCCTACTCTCCACTGCGCTCACATCCTCTCTCCAAAATACACCAATCAGAGACTTAATGTGTCACCGCCAATCTCCTGTGCGCTTATGACTCATAATCGAAATGACAGCTCTAGAGCTGAACTCTTTTAGAGAAATGAGATGGTCATTATTCAGATTTGACCTTTTTGATCCAGGTTTCACGGACTAGGATAGGAAGACAAAACAACCTACTAATATAAAATTCAGAATTCATTTTTTTTTTTTTGTCTTAACGCTCCATCTGTCTGGATTACTCTCTTTTCTCTTCGCTTAGTTTAAAGGGTTAGTTCACCCAAAAATGAAAATAATGTAATTTATTACTCACCCTCATGCTGTTCCACACCCATAAGTCCTTCGTTAATCTTCGGAACACAAATTAAGATATTTTTGTTGAAATCCGATGGCTCAGTGAGGCCTCCATAGCCAGCAATGACATTTCCTCTCTCAAGATTCATTAATGTACTAAAAACATATTTAAATCAGTGAGTACAGTGGTTCAATATTAATATTATAAAGCGACGAGAATACTTTTGGTGCGCCAAAAAAACTAAATAACGACTTATTTAGTGATGGCCGATTTCAAAACACTGCTTCAGGAAGCTTCGGAGTGTTAAGATTCTTCTGTGTCGAATCATGATTCGGATCGCGTGTCAAACCGCCAAACTGCTGAAATCACGTGACTTTGGTGCTCCGAATCGCTGATTCGACATGCTGATTCACAATGCCTGAAGCAGTGTTTTGAAATAGGCCACCACTATATAAGTCGTTTTTTTGTTTTTTTTGGTGCACCAAAATATCCTCGTCGCTTTATAATATTAATATTGAACCACTGTACTCACATGAACTGATTTAAATATGTTTTAAGTACCTTTATGGATATTGAGAGAGGAAATGTCATTGCTCCCTATGCAGGCCCCACGGAGCAATCGGATTTCAACAAAAATATCTTAATTTGCGTTCCAAAGATTAACGAAGGTCTTACGGGTGTGGAATGGCATGAGGGTGAGTAATAAATTACAGAATTTTCATTTTTGGGTGAACTAATCCTTTAATAAAGGATTTTGTTGTTATTTTGTTATGTTGAAACTACAGTTAGAACTTTTAAAATGTGTTGTTAACTAAAATATAGAAAATTATAAATATTAGATAAAAAAAAAATATATAAATTTTGCCTTGGCAACTAACTGTAATCAAATAAGTTGATTGAAGTAATTGAAGTAAATTTAAGTAAATAAATGATCAAAACTGATTTAAAAATAAACTAAAGTTAAATAGAACTAATATATAAAAAAAGACAAAACCACATTACCAAATTAGTAAAACTTAAAGGGATAGTTCACCCAAAAATGAAATATCTATCATCATTCACTCAACCTCATGCCATTTTGAACCTGCATGATTTTTTTCTTCTTATGTGGAACATAAAAAAATACTTTGAGTAATGTCTTTTGTTCAAACAGTGAAAGCCAATGTAACTGAAACTGTTTGGTTACCAATATTCTTCAAAATATTTTATGTTCCACAGAAGAAACAAAGTCATACAGGTTTGGAACGACATGAGGGTGAGAAAATTATGACAAGTTTAATTTAAAATTAAAATAAAAAAATTAATCAAAATATTAATAAATACTATAATTGTTAAATAATACTAAAATAACACTTATACAGGCTAATATAAGGGCCTCGTCTTTTACAGGAAACCAGATCAGTTCTAATAGAGTGGCCCTTTTGATTCAGTGGGTGGTAGAGGCTGAGAAGAGGTATTTAGTTACTATCTCTGATTAATAAAATTAGGGGAATTTGAGAAATCATTTATAGGCCTGATCCTTTTTTTTTTCTACCCGTCTTTGTGGACTTAATCTTCTAATTCCTTAACATGGGAGGGCTGAACTTTTATCTTTATAGGGCCCGTTCACGTCGCACTGCTACGCTGTGCACACATTTAGTTAAAGAGCACTAATAAATTACAGTCATTTGATCAAGTTTTTAATACTAAAGAATTTTTTATGAGGGTGTTAGCCTGACAGGATTTTTAGGGCCTGGATTCATCTTACTGTGTGGTCTTTGTCTGCCAGTGGGGGTGTTAGTTTTGCTTCAATAAGCTGAAATTTAACCATTTAACTTTTTTCCATAGGGATAAGACCAGGCTTATGGCATTCACGAAACAATACCTTTGTTGAAGATTAACCTCTAATCAAGCACAAAATGACATACCGCTCATTTGAAGATTCAGAGTTCCCGACCCGGTGCCCCAACCCTCCTCCCCCAGTTTCCTCTCTTTTATATTTGATCGTAATGCACAAAGTTGTAATTAGTTAAATAGGGCCTCTAAGAGACGAGGTTTGTCTCCAGGTCTCGCTCCAGTGTGATGCCTCGTCTGATTAAGTCTGCGGGCTCTGCGGGAGGTTAATTGGATAAGCGTTAATCCTCACACCGCTGAGATGGAGCGGAGGAAGTGGAGAGGGGCTGGCGCAAGCTACGAGTTGCCAAACATGTCAGAAAGATTAGTATCCGCCGCTGACCACTTGTCTCGCTGGTCAGAGGATTAATATAGGCTTGGACTTGGACAGAGACGACGATTCAAAGGCGCTGTTGGACTGGCTTGGTACGTTTGTAGATCAGTAAGGTGGAGGAATGGGGAAGAAAGAGGTCTAGCTCACCATGCGTGTAAGATGTAAACTTCCTCGTTGTGATGAGAATGAGAGGAACAGATCCAGCTGAAGACTCTTCAGAGGTTAGCGACCCCTCAGAACTCAAATGAAGCTCCACTGATGCTGAACTAACCGAAAGAGAAGGGCCATTGTCAAAAACTAGCGTTTATAGTGAGAGGAAATCATTTGGGTTTTACTCAAATACCTTTTTTTTTTAATATGCAGTTTCACCTTAACCTGCTCGAACAACTGCATATTCAGGAAACATTAAAATAAATCCTCAGTATAAAAATAGTTATAAATCTTTTATGTGTGGGTCAATGACATATAAGAGTGTCCATGATAAAGAAGAGGAAAAATCTTTAAAAAATTTAATTTAAAACACACATGCCAAGTTCTTAGACATGTACTCTTTGTATTGATGTTGGATTCATATAGTTTTGGCAAACATTTATAGCATTTTCAACTACAGTTTAAATTTAATGACTATAATAAAAATAGAATGTGATGTAGTCGTGGCCTAATGGATAGAGAGTCGGACTTGTAACCCAAAGGTCATGGGTTCGAATCTCAGGTCCGGCAGGGATTGTTGGTGAGGGGAGTGAATATCCAGCGCTCTCCCCACCCTCAATACCACGACTGAGGTGAGACCCTTGAGCAAGGCACCGTACCCCCAACTGCTCCCCGGGCGCCGCAGCAATGGCTGCCCACTGCTCCGGGTGTGTGTTCACGGTGTGTGTGTGTTCACTGCTGTGTGTGTGCGCACTTGGATGGGTTAAATGCAGAGCACAAATTCCGAGTATGGGTCACCATACTTGGCCACATGTCACTTCACTTCACTTCACTAACTATCAAGTAAAAAGTATTTACATGTTTGTCTTATATCTTAAACATCTTAATCATTATTTATATATATATATATATATATACATACACATATGACAATATGACAATTTACAACCTAAACTAACCTTGCCTTCACTGTAAACCCCAACGCTCAAAATAATTAATTGGTTTGAGTAGGACAAACTTAAATTAAACAAATTAGTTGTCAAATTAACTTTTTTGAGTATTTAGCTCTTTCTTTTTCTTTCAAGTTCACAGAACGGATATATTTTAAGTAAACTGAACTCTCTAATTGTTTTGAGTTTTATGAACTTATTTATTATAATTTTAACGAACTTAAGTTTAACTGAAACTGGGCTGGGATTTCTATTTCCCAGCATGCTTTGCCCATGGCACGTGTTATGTAATGTTTTTTTGTGCAAGATTAATGTTAAGTGGGAGATCTAGTAGTGATTAATTTAGAAGAGTTTCTGTTAATGTGGGTTTTTGGAGAGTTACCATCATGGTGACAAGTGGTGTATGCGGCTTGGTTTGAGAGCAAGTATGTTAAATGCTTTATATTGCTGTACTCATTCAGCAAGTGCTATACCATGCTATTGTTAAAATGTCAGCAAATTAGCAAGTTAGCATTTTCTGAATTAGATTGTTATAGCTAGCTAATATTACACTAATATAAATGTTTACATTGAGGTTACATGATAATTTTGAGTTAAATGTACTCAAACATTTGAAGTTACGAACAATTAAAATGTATGAGTTGTACAAATTAAAAGTCTGCCAGTTCTGCTTACTTAAACTTTGAATTTCTTAACTTAAACATTTTTAGGCAACTGATTGCCTCAATTTTTGTTTTGAGTTTTGTCAACTTATTCGGGTTTACAGTGTTGTTATATCAAAAAATGTCAAATTATTTGATATTTTAAAGACTTATTGACCTTGACACACACAATCATTTCAAATATTAACTAAGCAAGCAGTGAAGTGTTCTTTTTTTTATTTTTTTTAAACCAAATAGTAAAATATTATCCCAAACTACTTTTATATGGTTTTCTTTTTAAGAATTTCATTCTTTTAATGAAGCTTTGTTCTTCATTATTTCAGGACAGTTGTACTATCCAGACATCAAATTGATTTGTAATCACTGACATGGATGGATTTGCAACAGACATTTTTACTTAATCCTACTTTCGATATAGTCTCTGAACCCGTGCAAACTAGTGACCGGCTCATAACTCTGCACGATGCTGAGTGCTGATAGCTTTTCCAGAAGAGCCTTTAAACTTCACTTCTCTCTGCGAGCTGTCCAGGAGCCTCGGGGGGAACAGGTTTCATACATTAATCAAAGAAAAGTGCAAAAGCACAACGCAGTGTCTCCACAGGATAACAGGCCACTTCTCGGTTTGGCATGGCGCTTTGAAAGCTTGTATAAAAGCCAGAGGCGGTTCATATGCTTTGTGTCCTTGTAACGTAGGGCATGAAAACTCACTCTCCGGGCCCAACAAAGTGGAACCCATATGAACAAATAAACAGAGGTTCTCTGATCTTACAAGGTCCGAAGTAGGGGATGTTGTTTGCTATTTTAGAGGTAAAAAATAGAAAGGTTATTTATTCTGAAGGCACATGAGTGCTACAGATGTGAGTTTGGTAGAAAGAGCCTGTGGCTCTTGAACAACTCACGGACATGCCTCAAAGTTTATTTACGTTTGTAAAGTAGATGATGTGTGTCCATTTGATGTGTGCACATAGCTGTTGATTGACAGTGCATGTGGAATAACTATAATATTACACTGTGTATGTAATCTAGTTACTGTGTGTGTATGTAATGAGAAAGTTGACTTTGTGTATTACAGTGATGACTGCTGTATGCATAAATGCATACGTGCATTTTTATGTTTTATTAAAACAATAAGCTAAAAGGGGCTGTGTTACATTAGTTTGACCACATATAAGAGTTGTTGTTAGGCAATATTATTCTTCTGCAAAGTAATATCTATTGGTGCTTTTCAACTGCATGGTACGATTCAGCTCGGTTTGGTACGGCATGGCATGGCACGGCACGGCACGGATTGGCAAGCTTTACTTTTGGTTTGCTTTTCCACTGCAGTTTAGTACCGCTTCAAAGTGGGTGAGATTATAGACTGATCATTATAGTTGCACCGCGTCTACTGCCATGGATCCGCTCCTCGTCTACCAACGAGTCTGCACCTTGTCTACTGACCATGATACAGCCATTTCTTTTTTCAAGTTGCGTGCAATGGTCGTTTAAAGCATATTGCGGTGGCTGTTACTGACTATTTAAATCTAGTGGGTTTGGTGTCTCGTGTTTCAAATCCAGTGAATCTGGTAGTGATGATTTTCTCTGACCAATCAGTGATCTGCATATTTTACACGTCACATTTAGTTTTGGAACGGCACGTTTGGAACCGTAACTGAGGTTGTACTATTTAAGCGAGCCGTACCGAGCCGTCCCATGCAGTGGAAAAGCGCCAAAAAGTGAGCCGTACCGAACCATACCATACCATACCATACCATACCATGCAGTGGAAAAGCATGTTTGTCGGTTTCCGTAAAAATAGATAAATCTTTTTAAAAATATCATTGTTGAAAACATTTGTGCTGCTTAATAAGAAATGTTTCTTGAACACCAAATCATATTATAATAATTTCTGAAGGGTCATGTGACTCTGAAGACTGGATTAATGACTGCTGAAAATATTAAAATAGAAAAGTTATTTTAAATTGTAATAAAATTTCACAGTATTATGTTTTTAGTTTTTTTACTGTTTTTTTATTAAATAAAGGCAACCTTGTTGAGACTTAAAAAAAAAACAAACAAAAAAAAAATTTAAAAAATCATACCAACCCCAAACATTTGCACAGAAGTGTTATATATTTATATTTAACTAGAAGTTTTTATGTTTTTAACCAGTGGCTATAAGTTTTAGTTACTTTATGTAAGCAATAAGGTACGAGAGGCTGTGCTGTATCGTGAATAAGTCACGGCTGAAGGGCGATGTTAGGCACAATGCAAAGCGGAGTGCCTGCAACCCCTTCAGCCGTGACTTATTCACGATAGCACTAGCCTCGAGTACCTTATTGCTTTTATAAAATGGTTACCACACAATACACATATTCAAGCCAAAAAATATGTATCAATGCAACTTTCATTAAGTAAAATCACTAAAAGCCTTCCTTCCGCCGGAAATAATAGTCCCTGACTGTGAACAGCAACAGAAGTTACATTATTACGCCATTAGATGGCGGCAAAGAAGTGTCATTTTTGAGTGTGTCAGTCAGTAGCGAAGACTTTTATACTGAAAAGACTGAATTGTTGTGAACACAGAACAAGACGCAACTGACAAATGCTTTGACTAGCGCCGTCAGTCACGAGAAAAACCTTCAACTGTTAAAAGGACAAGATATTGCAGTGGACATTTAAACATTTTTATTAAGAACATAGGACTGACCTGAAGGAAAATGCTAAATCTGAATGCAGGTGATACTTTCTCACAACACTCTTCTACATAATACAGTAAGCGTCAATGAACAATATAAATTGAGATCAAACAGTTTAGGTTGCTCAAAGTGGTTGCTAAGGGTGTTGTGTAGTGATACACAGAACCGTTGGGTGAAGAACCGTGTTTTATTGTGAATAAAACAGCTATTGACCAATCAGAATCAAGGACAGGAACTAACCGTTTTATAAAATAGTTTTATATTATACTGTTGTATTTTTTTTCATAAAATCATTTGTATTCATTCATTGAGATGCAGTTTGTTTGTCTCATGAAAGTTATGTACACAATACAGTACATTTTACTGGTACTTTTTTTTTTTTCCATCTACTGCAGGTCAAGTTTGATGACAGGTGGATATGGTTCGGGACCTGCAGTGAACCCGTGGCTGGTAAATGAGCCTGAGGAGACCAGAGGACTCGGCTTTGGAGAAATCAAACAGCAACAGCAGCAGATTATCGAAGGTACGTTGCATATGAGATCAGTCTTACAACTGATGTGATGCTTGACATTGCTTCTAACTGACAATTATCTGGCCACCTCTCTCTGCTGTCCAGATAATCATCTATCTTCGGATGAAATTAGACATTTTGAGAAGCCTTTTTTGAATTTACGCCCCATTATGAGATCTGCTACTCATTTGAGAATAGCAACTGGTAGGAGTTTTGAGAAAAAGCAGGAGCCGTTTTGTCTACCCAAGTTATACTTTTAGCTTCAAGGTTACAGCTAAAGTACCTTGTGGCTCACCGTGGCAGTGGCCTCTGTCAAAAATGACATCAGATCACACTATATATCATTTAAATGTCACAGATGCCAACACCCTGCTGCCTGCTAATGGTTTTCTCTCTATGAGGCTCATTTAGATGGAATTTATGTACTTTACTATTGTTTTTCCAACCCAAATGAGATGAGAATTTAGCTTTCCTTCAATGAGTGATAATTTACATGATGATTTAAACCACAGAAATATAAAATATGAGAATGATAAACCATCATTTTTTAATTAATTTAATTTCTTTTATACAGTTCTGTCTGAATATGTCCCTATTCTCTCATGTGTCTTTAGCTCAGGATGCTGGCCTGGATGCTCTGGCTGCAGTCATAAGTAGACAAAAACAGATGGGTCAGGACATCGGCAATGAGCTAGATGAACAGAATGGTAAGTGAAAAGCGCAGTAGCCTATATGTGACAGCTCTGGCTGAACATTCAGAAGTTTTTCTGTGAATAACATTTAATTTGAGGTCAGGTTGGTTTTACTTTGTCACGCCGTTCTCTTGCTACACTACATATGATGTCATTGGCTCTAAAATGAGCTGTTTTTTTGAGACTAGGGTTAAAGTGGAAAATGTGGAACAGGGTACTTGGAAACCCACTCTCACCTGGTCTATCACATTTTTTTTTTTAACTCCTTCCTGCTGCAAATTGTCAAACATATTTCCTAAATATAAGACCTGTGTCCTTTGCACAGAGACATCAGGTAATAGTCTGAATCTATATAAGTTTGAAAGTGAGAACATGGAGGAATTACATAGTGCATGATGCACTCGAAGTCATATGGAGGAGACTGAGCTCAGATCAGTAGTCTGTGACCTCATCTGAAGGTCGCAGCTGCT
This sequence comes from Anabarilius grahami, assembly GCA_003731715.1. Taxonomy (NCBI): domain Eukaryota; kingdom Metazoa; phylum Chordata; class Actinopteri; order Cypriniformes; family Xenocyprididae; genus Anabarilius; species Anabarilius grahami. Next base: position 1,974,176 of record RJVU01079141.1, read on the forward strand.
TTTAACTTTTCCCGCACTGTTCTTCAATCTGTCTGGCCTAGCTGGTAAAGTGAGACAGGCTAGAGTGGGGAAAACAGATACATAATTATGAATTTTTGAAGTGAGATATTTTATCCACCAAGATCATTTTGCTGAAATACAATATTTTCTCAAAATGATCAGCCACACCGACATTCACTAAAGAGTTCTACTTTAGTATGAACGGTCAGGGTTACAGCAATTTAAAAAGCCAAATAAACCTGAGCAAATTAGTTCACTTTCAAATGAAAATTACCGAAAGCTTTACTCAGCTTCAAGCCATCCTGGGTGTATATGACTTTCTTCTTTCTGATGAACACAATCAGATAAATATTAATAAATATCCTGACGAATCCGAGGTTTATAATGGCAGTAAGCATTACCAAACGAGTATGAGCTGAACAAAGTGTCTCCATCCACCTCGTTTGGTAACGCTTACTGCCATTATAAAGCTCGGATGCATCAGGATATTTATTAATATTTCTCCAAATGTGTTCATCAAAAAGAAGAAAGTCATATACAGTATATACAGCTCAGCGTAAATGAGTACACCCCCTTTGAAAAGTAACATTTCTCAATGAACACAAAAACAATTTCCAAAATGTTGACAAGACTACGTTTTATAGTATAAGAAGTAGAAAGCTAAACTGGGTTGACTATTTCCCGTGGCACAATACGGCGTATACTCCAGAGGAATGGCATGCATGGGTGCCGTCCACGAAAAAAACCTTTCCTAAAGCCCAGGCACAGAAAAGGCCGCCTAGAGTTTGCCAGGGCCCATGCTGACAAAGATGAAGACTACTGGGACTCTATATTCTGGAGTGATGAGACCAAGATAAATTTTTTTGGAACTGATGGCTTCAAAACTGTATGGCGTCGCAGAGGTGAGGAATACAAAGTGATGGTAGCATCTTCTCTTTCAGTATTGAAAAGAAAAATGCATGGTGCCTACAGTGAAACATGGTGGTGGCAGTGTCCTTATGTGGGGCTGCATGAGTGCTGCTGGTGTCGGAGAGCTGCATTTTATTGATGGCATCATGAATTCACAGATGTACTGCTCAATACTGAAAGAGAAGATGCTACCATCACTCCGTGCCCTTGGTCATTTTGCACTTTTCCAACATGACAATGATCCTAAACACACATCTAAGGGCACTGTTGGATTTCTGAAGAAGAACAGGGTGAAAGTGATTCAGTGGCCAAGTATGGGTTCAGATCTGGAGACAATCAAACACCTATGGGGAAGAGACAAGTTGAGCATCACTCTCCATCCAGCATCCAGTCTCTAAAAGAGGTCATTCTTGAAGAATGGAAAAAGATAGATGTTGCAAAATGACGGCAACTTGTTCATTCCATGCCTAGAAGACTTGGTGCTGTCATTAAAAATCCTGGAGGCCATACAAACTACTAGATGTAGTAGTTTTTGTTGTGGGGTGTACTCATTTTTGCATCACCCTGATTTGAGTAAAACTGAAAAATGTGTAATCTAAGTTATATTATTAACCTTACTTTAATGTTGTAAGTTAAACAGATTTTATATAAAGCTTGTCAACATTTTGGAAATTGTTTTTGTGTTCATTGAGATATTGTTTAAAATGTTACTTTTCAAAGGGGGTGTACTCATTTACGCTGAGCACTGTACACCTAAGATGGCTTGAGGATGAGTAAAGCTTGGGCTAATTTTTATTCGAAAGTGAACTAATCTTTTAATATTTTATAAAAATATTACAATTTAAAACAATTGATTGTAAATGTAATTTTGATTTAAACAGTAATTTTATTAGCACACTTGTTATTAATAGTAATTATGCGCTAGATGTACTTCTTATGCAATACGAAAACATGTGCGTAAACTAATTTTTTTTAAATTTTTTTTTTCGTTCAGGAAACTGATTTATACATTTGTTTTATTTTTATTGATGATCTGCCTTCTCTTCTCTTTCCACCCCCAAATCTCGTTTGGAAACCACTCTTACAGTTAGTGGAGTTGCACACCCTTTGCTAATTGCAAGAGTGTATAAAGCAGTATATGAGATTGTTGCTCTTAATGTCTGAAGAAAACCTTAACAATGGCCGAAATGTCACGTTTTTTAACTAATAACTTGTATTTCTTTAAGAGTGAGTTTTGCACCTTTTTCCAATTTACGTGCATCAAAAAAGACGTGACTTTGCAATGGAACTGCATAACTGGACAAACCAGCTAAGCGATCTCGTTGCACAGCATCTGAAATGCTGTTTTGGTCATTCTGTAAAGTCTTTCGTTACAGTAGTTGAGTATAATTCCCTCCCAGAAGCTTCTCACATGATTGCATTCACAAATGCCAGGCATATGAATGCAAGATAACATGACAGCATTTATTGTGTTTCATCTGCACGCTCTGAGGCGCAAGTAGTTTAATATATATGAAAATTATTATATACAGTGGCTTCTACTGCAGCAATTTCCATTTTTCTTAGGGATATTTAACACCAGTTTATCAGGAAGTGAGGATTTTGGATGGAAATGCTGTTTTATTCACAAATGTTTTATGCAATATTCCAAATTCGCAAATTTAGATGGAAACATAGCTAATGTTGTTGTGAATGATTTAGGTCTTACTCTGATATATACTAAGATTCCATGTTATCTTATTGCTTTAACAATTGAGAAGAGCAGCCATCACAAACATGAGTGTCAGGAATATGAACCAACTTACGATTAATGTTATGGAAGCTGCTGATCCACAATCTTACATGCAAAAATCCACATGAATCTAATGGATAAACATCTCAGTTGAAGTCTCAGTTCTATGTATGTGTAGCTTGTGTCTAAAAAAAGAAATCCTGATGCAAGTTCACCTCCTCCCTGTTGCTTTTGTTGGCACAGTGAAGGTTGCCCACAATACTTTTTCAGGGGGCAGTGTAATTACTATGGACCACTTCCAGTGTTACTACTCTTTCCTGTCTGCTGCAAAAACTGCCTCATTGAAAACATAAGACATAGTCCAAATGTTTCAAAGGTCACAATTGGTATTTTTATTGAATAGAGATGAGCATGAATTAATTGAGAGAGTGATTCAAAAAGATAATGGAACTATTATAAGTGCGTCCAGAGACTAGTTATATAATACGGTTTTACACAGCCTAAACAAATCTAAGGTTCATTATTGTGACCTTCTGGTGGAGACTAATGCTGGGAATTGGAGGCACTTGGCTGCTTCTCACCATCTCTGCCCTGTCTCAGTCTATGCAGGGATCATTGTGATTGATTTAGTCTGCTTCTCGCCTTCCCCAACTAAACATAGGAGTGAGAATTAATTTGAACGGGACCTCAAATTTTCTTCCCTCTTTTGCTGAAGCGTGCAGCATCAGTGTTTCCTAGAACAAGAGTTTTGAGAGCAGTAACTGAGATTGCATGGTCTCTGTTTCATGGACTCACATTTGAAAGCTGATAGTTACGGTGCTGTTCTACTGTACAGTCCAACAAACCTCTCCTGCAGATTTCATCTGCAAGAGTCTTTTTCTTGCAGATATAACACCTCTCCCATGTGTGTATTAAAGTCCTGCTTTCCTCTGGAAACCAGCCATGAAGCGCTGTCACAGGTCTTGAGCAGAGTCCTCTGTTTCAAGGAACAGAGAGAGACTCTGCAGAAGGGGCTCCTTCCAAAACGTTGTAACTTTGTGCTCACTTTATATAAAAAGACTTTAAACAGCACATGTACAGTGTCTTCAGAAAGCATTCATGCTGTTATTTTTTTTTCAAACATATTTTTTGCCCTTCAGTAACACTATAAATGCAACACATTATTAATTTCTGTGATTAATTCATCTGATTAACACAATTAAAGGGATAATCTAAAATTTCTGTCATTATTTACTCACCCTCATGTCAGTCCAAACCTGTATGACTTGGAACACAAAAAAGATATTTTGAAGAATGTTGGTAACCAAACCGTTTCTGTTCCCATTGACTTCTTTTATGTTTTTTAACCATACAATCAATACAAAGTCAATAGGAACCAAAACAGTTTGTAACTCTTTTATATGGAGATATTTCCAACTAAATAAAAGCTAAGCGTAGTGTGATGTCATTTTACCTTCAAAAAAATAAAAGTAATAATTAAAAAAAATTACATAATGCATTGGTATTGTATTTATATAGATTAATATTGGTATTGCTACTTCCTGAAAAGATTCTATTAAACAAATATCCAAATATTTGTGTATTTAAAATATACTATTGGGGATTCAGCATTCGATGACTCTACATTTAGGAATGATTAAACACAGAAAACTGTGTATTTTAAGTAGTAAAAATAGTAAAAATGATTAAAGTCTGGGCAATTATTAAAGTCAAGACTTCATGGTTGTTCTGCGTTCAAGAACACGGTCAGTTTTCAGTATTTCTATGAGCTTGGTGTGTTGGAATTTTAAACTATACCAAATTAGCATTTGCACAATGTACTTTTCTGGTCATGCCGTAGTTTGGATTGAAGTCTGGGCTCTGACTAGGTCATTCCAGAACGGCTGCCTTCTTTTTTCCAAGCCATCCCTTTATTTTAGCTGTGTGCTGTTGATTATCGTTGCACTGGAAAATTAATCTTCAACCTAAATGCAGATTTCTGACTGACTCAAACAGCTTCTCTCCAAGTATTTACCTGTATTTGGATCTATCCATGTTGGTCTTGATACCAACAAGGTTTTTCCAAAAGCAACCCCAGGGCATGATACTGCCACTACCATTCTTGATGTTGAGTTGGTTTGCGCCAAACATTCTTCTTTGCTTTAGGTGAATCGACCTTGGACTAACAAGACCACAAAATTATTCCAGAAGGTTTGGAGTGGCTTAAAAGTTTTGTCACATGGCTTCTAGCAAACTTTAGCCATGATGTAATGTCGGTCTTTTTCGAAATTGGCGTTCTTATAGCCATTCTCGTGAAGAGGCAGAATCATTGAAGTGTTGAAGGAATTGTTGATGTGTACAAAGTTTCCTCCATTTCATCCAAAGAACTCTGAAGCTCTGTCAGCATTGTAGCTAGTTTCTGATCATTTCTCTGGCAATTGACCTTCTGGCCTTGATTATTCGATCTGGTAGATGGCCTATCTTAGTAATGTTTGGATTCTGCCATTCTTTTTTCCATTTGGTAACGGTGAATATCCCAGTGTTCCTTGGAAATCATGTGACCCTTCTAGTATTTTTATAACCTTGTGAGGACGTTTATTCCTCCAGACAATGTCACTCTAAAGCTCTACAGGTAGTTCCATGGTCTACATCAGACCGCTGGACTGATCTGATCTGTTTTTAGTTGTGAAATGCCAGAATAAAACTAACTTGGTTTAATTCAGGGGTTATTCAGAGTTGGTTTTTCGACTATACATTTAAACTTGATACTGCGCCTTAAAACCACAGTGCTCATGGTGTGAGATGCAACAAATGAAAACATCTGTCAGACGCATGTGTGTGTAGACCAACAATTAAAAATGAGTGTTGCTGGAAAGTTATGTGAACACAATGTGAAGTCTGCCTTGACGGATTTTAAACTGAGTTCTGGGGACTCCTAGGGGTCTGCAAGAGGGTGCTAGGGGGTCCATTAAATAATTGAGAGAAGAAAAAAAGAAAATATTTTTCAATCAATTTATCATGTTTTACAATGATTTATTACCAAGTTTGACAACCATATTTTTTTAACAGTAAAAAATGCAAACAAAATCTGTAGCTTTGTGGAAAAAATATAATATATTATGTATTATATAAATTGTTATAAAATATATAAAATATTAGATAAAATGTATAAATATATTAACTAATATTTGTTTCCCTTCTTGTGGGAAACAAAAACCAAAATCAGTATTTTAACGTTTGTGTTCATGCGTTCCTTCTTTAACATTATCTTTCTGAAAATGGTTTGATTAATAACCGGTTAATAACGTTATTGTTTTATTTATTTATTTATTTTTGCGTATACCGGAGCTTGAATTTAACTTTATACTTATTCTTTGAATAAGTACAGCGTTTACTTTATTCAAAACACGATGAATGTAAAGGCCAATTTGTATGTATTATGTATTTTTATTTATGTATTGTGTATTTTATGTATTATTTTTCTATGTAAACGTGATAGACGGACATGTTTGACCATTGCGCTTGCTAGGGTGGGGGCCCTTGCAAGGGGATCTTCATATTTGTATATTCAGTTAAATTCACATTTATTTGTATAGCGCTTTTCACAATACATATCATTTTAATGCAGCTTTACAGAAAATGCATGTTTCTAAATTAAAATATAGAGTAATCTGTTATCAGAGGTGACTGCATCAAAAAAAATTCCATATGTCAGAAATGTACAGTTCTAAGATAATACAAATCATGTAGCTAACATGTTTTTGTTAGCTACTGTTGTTAGCTAACATGTATACATTTTAGGCAGAAACAATGAGCTAAAGCAATCATTACAAGTTATGATCATAATGATTACAATATATATAAAATTTGGCAGTTGTGTATGTTGATTCAGAGTCATCTGAAGTCCTTGCAAGGGTTGACGGTATATTAAAACTGGTTTGAAAAACCCTTGCTGTTAGGCATTTTATTTGACATGACTCTGACCACTTTTAAGAAAAATCATGTGTAGTAAAGAAAACATCTACGGTTGTGGGGATTTGGTGTTAATTGACCAGCCTGTAAAATGAGCTATTAAAGGGTTAGTTCACCCATAAATGAAAATTCTGTCATTATTCACTCACCCTCATGTCATTCCAAACCATTAAGACTTTCGTTCATCTTCTAAACACAAATGAAGATATTTTTAATGAAATCTGACAGATTTCTGTCCCTCCATTGACAGCTACACAACTACCACTTTGGCGCTTCAAAAAGTTCATAAAGAGATTGTAAAACTAATCCATATGAATCAGACGGTTTAGTCCAAATTATCCCTTTAATTTAGTCCCTTTTCTGAAGAGATTGAATTTAGACTTTCATTCACATATAAACATTGATCAGTGAACATAAATAGTAGGTCAACCGTACTTGCTTTGACGTACAAGAACATACCTCATTGGTTCTTGGGGAAGCTCAAGCATGCTGCATATCACACAAGAATGAACCTCATTGGTTCTTGCATGTCAAGCAAGCATGCTTGAGCTTCCGATTACAACAACTGATGTGTGCGAATGTTTAAATGTGAATAAAAGCCTAAATTAAATCTGTTCAGCGTAAAAAGCGATCGTGTCTCTTCAGAAAATTTGGACTAAACCGCTCGATTAATATGGATTAGTTTTATGATCTCTTTATGAACTTTTTGAAGCATCAAAGTGGTAGTTGCGTAGACTGTCAATGGAGGGACAGAAATGTCTCAGATTTCATTAAAAATATTGTAATTTGTGTTCAGAAGATGAACAAAAGTTTTACGTGTTTGCATAATGACAGATTTTTCATTTTTTTGGTAACCTTACCTTTAAATATTTTGAAAATGTTACTTGAATGAAAGCAAAAAAGAAAAACAAACAACAACAAAAAATTATCAGATGTAGTGAATAAATGCTTTAATAAAAATATTAATGCCCTCTCGACTTCACTGTATAACGACAACAAACCTGCTGGCCACTGCATGTGTGGCTTTACGCCTCTTCTTTTTGTCCTCCTCTTTAAATATACACTTCTGATGATGTATTTTGGCTCTCAATTTCACACACACTTAAACATGCTGTCTGCATGTGAATTGCAGTCAAGACCTCAGATACCACAGTGACAAGTCAGGTGATATGAAGAGGTCAGTGTCTCCCAATTGGAAGCTCCAGATGAGTTCAAAATGTCAGCTGATCACTAACTGTGCTGTCTAGCAGTAGAAGAACAAACCAAGGTCTTCATCAGAGAATTGAATTGCATTGAGTTGGCTTGTGCCTATTTTCCTTAGATCACAAATTATGAAGCTTATTCACTGCGGTCTTTTACCTAAGTGAGTTAGCACCTATATAAAACCAACATATCCAACATAACATTAAAATAATGTTTTCTATAGAAAGACGATATGGTTTTTTGGTGTGCATTATTTGAGAGTGATCGTCTGATCATTACTAAACATCCAGAATAAGGCATCACTGTTCCGACAGTGTTTTAGCCGCTCCATTACACTCTTGTATTATATGACATAATCGACAATGTAAAAAGTAATAAGATAGTTTAATGCCCTAAAAGAGACAGCAGAAAATGGATCGCTTTTACAAAAAAGGACAAGAAAAAAACCTTCTCCCTGTTGCCGTATGACCTTCTTGTCCTCTCGCATGTTCTTTTTCTTTGAATGACGTGTTTTTTTTCCCTCCCAAAAACACTCCAGCTCTGTAATAGTGTTTTACTGTAAATAGATTAAACATTAAATGTAGGAAGTGAGAGGCAGCACTGATCTCCTTTTAAGGTCAGGGCTATGAAGAGTGGTCAGTAGTTAACATGACTCTGAAACTTCCTGCTGACTCTTGAGTACTGTCAACATACTGGCAGAACTGGCCTGGCTCAGACATCCTGATATCCTCGTGCTGACCATTTAACCAGAGCCGGAAAGTAAAAAGGGAGTTTGCATGCCCTGTTCATTTCCTACTTCTGTACTTAAAAGGGTTAGTTCACAAAAAAATTAAATAAATAAAACAATCTGTCATTATTTACTCACCCTCATGTAGTTCCAAGCCCATAAAACTTGCTTTCGTCTTCAGAACACAAATTAAGATATTTTTAAAATAAATAAAATCAAAGAGATTTCTGTCTGTCCATTGAAAGTCTATCAAAACGTTCAAGCTCCAAAAAGGTCATAAATGCAGCGTAAAAGTAATCAATGTGACTGCATAGCACTCTGATGTGCTTTCAGGAGAGAATCATGCCTGTTCATGTGAGATTATTAAATGTTGTTCAGTTTGTGTACATCATCCCTCTTCCTTTGTTGTACACTGTAAAAAGATTGTGAAATTTACTGTACAAACTGGCAGCTGTGGTTGCCAGAAATGTAAAGTTAAATACTGTAGCAACATTAAAGGTTTTACAGATTTAACTGTAATTTACAGTAAAAAAAAAAAAAAAACGCATTTCATTAACTGATATAATGTTAATTTACCAATCTATCTGTTTTGTACCTTTTGTAATACACTGACAGCCACCAAAAACAGGTGGTGATTAAAAAGTCACATGATGAATCAAAGACCTTGTTTACACCTGGTATTAAAGGTGCAATATGTAATATTTTCTGTCCGTTAGAGGTCGCTAGAGGCCTATTCAAAACAAAGGCATGGCTTGATGACGGCAAGTTTGAGCTTGGAATCTTGGGACATGTGGTCTACCTCAACGGCCGGCGGAAAAGAATTGGGATAGGACTTGGGAAGAAATCATGTTCATGGATGCGATTATTAACATTACTGTAGTATGAAGCAGAGCAGGACCGAGTGTTGTGGGAGCTGAACGAGGCCGCTGGAGCGATTGCGCAACACACGCTGACATTTATTGTGACACAGTCGCCGGTGCTGCTTCTGCTTTTCTGGTCACGAGTATGAGGTAACGCAGCTCTGTTTATCATATTAGATAGAGTGTGTTGAAAATGTTGTTATAACGTTACTCTGTGCGTTCACTCGGCAGCTGCTGTGAGACACCTGTTACACACTGCAGTAAGCTAGATCGATATTAGAATATCATATTAAATGCTGGATGGCTTGTGTTGATAAATGGCATGCAATTAATTTTAAAACGTATTGTATGATGGAGAAAATGTCTATGGGTGGGTAAATGTATGTTGTTTTTTTCTCCAGATTTTTCGGTCTAATGTACAGTATAAAATAAGCTTGCGCATTAGGAGAGTAGGCGGTCTTTTGCAGCTGTTCCAACACATTCGACCACATGAGCATCTACACCACGAAAGCAATCCATTCTAATGTGTTTTCGACTACCTCTGGAAGTGGTCGAAAGTGGACAAGTTCGAAACTTTTTTTTTTCACTTTCTAAAGCTGTAAATTTAACAGTTTTTGATGGTAAAATTACATTAAATGTAAGGTTAGATCTATTACAGTTATAAGTAAGGAAACTTACTGTTAAACAATTAACAGATTTTTACTGTCACGTTTTTACAGTCTTTTACTGTTAAAATCACGATCGTTTTTTTTTACATTGCAGCGCTTCCAAGACTTTCTTGAACAAACATTGTAGAGCTATGCGGTGGTGAAGATATTTTGTGAATAGAGACTTATTTACAGAGAATCTAGAATTCAAATCAAATTTAAACCTGGAAAAATAATAATAAGTTTTAGAATTTTTTAATAAAAATGTATGAAACAACTTAACAACTTGTAAAATAAATAAGAGCTATTTTAATTTCTTCACCACATTTACGTCATTAAGCAGATTTGTAAGATTTGCAAATATTTCTTTACTTCCATTGAAACACAGGATTCTCTTTGGAAGATTATCACATCATGCTGGATAACATGAATCTTCAGTTTCATGCAGCTTATTAAAGCAAAAGATGGACATACTGTATCAGATACTAAAAAATAGCTGATGTTTTCTGATTATTTTTGGTATAATTTATGATAAATTTTTTTATATAAGCATTTAGTATTCTCGGACTTTTGGACCCACTGCTTAGTTACAGATGAGCCAGTCAGCCCTTCAGTTTATATGAAATCACCAATAATGCTTTATGGAATGAACTCTATATGTGTGCTATAATGTCTGTCTGCAAAAAACAGAGAAAACAGACTTAATTTGGCTTCCAAATATAACATGGCAGCAATTATTCCTCTGTGTATTACAAAAAAAGTCCTATATCAACAGAGTGTTACTTTTTTGCATTGAAAGTCAACATCGTTTGAGTTTATTGGTGTGGATGTTTCTCAGATATTTGGCCTGGAACTATGACATCAGCGTGTGTCATTGGCGGGTGAATTAGTGTGGTTATTTGTGATGACTGTGCGCTGCAAAAGAACCTTTTTTCCTTAGAGGGCAAATGAAGTTGAAGTTTGCTGGGTCAGTACAAGGTGCCTCATGTTACTGGCAATACAAGGGTCATGGTGGCACGCCAAAAGTTTCTGTTATTTGCTGTTTAAACATTCATTGGCCTTTGGGATAGCATACTTATGCATTTTGTTCTGATTTTTTTTGCCTGGGATGATTTTTTTCAACCTGGACAGTGAAACGGCTAAGTTTACATTCTACACTCATTTTTTGTGCTGTTTAATCAATATTATCTCTATAAAGAGATCCCTTTCTAACAGGGTGTCTATAGTGTGTCCTCCTATAAGCCCCTCGGTAGAATTAGTCACTCTGTTTGGTTTGTTACCCTCCTTAATCTCTCCTAATATTTTATAAATAAAACCAGTCTGAAGAAAATGCAGTCATGTGCTGAATATTTCCTCACACTCTTTGCCTTTTTCTCATTTAGCTAATAACCCTCATCTCAGTGTTACGTCTGAACGGACACTATTTTGCCAGTATTTGTACTTAAGTGACTATATAAAAAAGAAACAGCACTTCTGTTAAGGCAAGTTTGGGAATTCTCTAAAACCGACATGTTGCTGTGATCCACTCTAAAGACTACGACGATTCCTTCAGGATGGAACCATCATGAATATTGTTTGTGTTAAGGAACAGAATGCTACGTTATTTACAAGCTGAGGTTATGAAAGGCTTTTCCTGTGTATTTCACATATAACAACCAGTCTTTGTGCTGATAGATATGTCACATTTCTACCCTAGACCGAATAGACTCTGTCTGTGGTGAAGTCCATAGAGAAAGCAGACAGGCCCTGTAGATGGCAGATCTACTGCGGATAGAGAGGATGCCAAAAGTCATAAAACGGTCATATAGATAAAAACTGAGCTGGAGGTCCAAGAGCAGCGTGAGTCTAGAACGTCCCATTGGTTTGTTTAATATGTCATTGTTGTATATATAAATATGAAATGGTTATCATTGTTTCAGCATTTCGAAAGCAATTAAAATTACTGCTTTGCTCGTGTACTTGCTGTTGATTTTTAAAGGAGTAGTTCACCCAAAAAGGAAAATTCTGTCATCGTTTACTCATTATTTCATAAACCCATATGAGGTTTTTCCCCCATTGAACACAAAAGATGAATTTCCAAAGTTTGGGGTTGGTAAGATTATTATTATTATTATGTTTTTGAAAGAAGTCTCTCATGCTCACCAAGCCTGCATTCAATTTGATCAAAATACAGTAAAACAGTAATATTTTGAAATATATAATTTCAAATAAATGTGATGTAATAGCTGAATTTTCAGCAGCCATTACTCCAATCATCAGTGTCACATGATCCTTCAGAAATCATTTGAATATGCTGATTTGGTGCTCAAGAAATTATCAACGTTGAAAAGCTGCTTTATTTTTTTGTGATACAGAATTCTTTGATAAATAGAAAGTTCAAAAGCATTTATTAGTTTTTTTTCTAATCGTATAAAAGGCTTTACTATCACTTTTGATCATTTAAATGCATCTTTGCAGAAAATTAAGAATGCTGTCAAGCTTCAAGAACACAAATACGGGGCCCATAGAAGTAATCAATATGACTTGTACACTGTATTGCATGTCTTCTGAAGCCACAATATTTACATTTTGATTTAGATAAATTGCATTCTGAAGTACACTGATGGAGAGCTAAGGCGGACGTGAAGATTTTCAGCAAATAATGACTTAAATTTCTGTATTTTCTTCAAAGTTATTGCTGTTTATTCTACAAGGTTGTATGGACCACTTTTATGATTATTTTATGGTGTGTTTTTTTGTAGTAGTAGTTTGACAACCCTAGTTGTCATTGTTTATGGTGTTAAAGCTACAGTTCGTAGAATCTGCCACTTGAGGGCGCACTACCAAAACAATAACAATCGCGTGGTTTGATGACGCTAAGAAGGTGCGTGGAATGATGGGATTTGTTGTCTTCTACCCAACCGCTGACGGCCATCAATCAGACGGAAAGATAAATCATGGATTTAACGGTTGAGGTAAAGTTTTATAAATGTTGTGTTTGATGTCCTAGTTTTATTATATTGAATTAGACCCGAGTAATGGAAGGTTTACATCGAAATCTTTAGTCATAGATGTTAGAATGTTTGCCCAATTCGATGGTGTGGTACAGCACAGTTTCAAGTGTTCAAATCAATAATAATAAATGTTATTTTGAACTTACCAATATCATTTGCAATAATAATTGATTCATATTTCTGTATAACACTAACTGTATTTATTTACATTGTTTAACTTGTCAGGTGAAATAAGACAGTGTAAAAAAATCAGTAAATAACAAAATGCAATAACACTGCACCTGCATAAACTTTAGTCTTCAAGAAAACACATTTTTAATATATAAAATAAAGCATGATGAATTGCAACTTCATTATGACCTAAGAATATGCACTTCACATAGTTATGTAAACTATTAAAAACATTTGATATATTTTAAATTGTATATAAACGATTACCACTTGTTCAACAAATATATACACTCGTGTACATTCAAACACAATAAGTGGGCATACATAGCAAACGCGAGTTCAACGATTTGCGCGAGTAGATTACATACAAAGTCAATGCAAAGACGCGATCAGACTATGGATCAGACGCGTCCTCGCGCGGGTCTAGAGACGCGATGCCCCGCGTTTGGCGTGTATGCCTCTTGTCCCAAACTCTTCTTGGGTCGTTTGGTTGGCCCGTACGCTTACATTTACGGGAGCTGTCCTTGTCGACAGAACCAGCGGCAAATGGTAAACAGTTATTATGTTCCATAAATAAGTAACACAATCCACCATAAAACGTGCAAGAAGTAAATAAGGAACTGCTTGAAGCAAGCTAGTGGTTTGCTGGACGCTAGACACTACTTCCGCATTTGTCCACCACGACACTGTTGTCATGTGGTTTCTACGTCAGTAAAGGCGGTAACAAAGGGTAACTGACGCCATTGACAGGCGACTGCACTGCCCCGTGTCACTGTTTAGTATGGGAATTTTCTCATGATTTAGAAGTAGTTGAAAACATTAGAGATATTGTTAGTAATCAGCTGGACAAAATATATAACACTAGCCTAGTGGTTTTTGGATATTTTACTGCAAAAATATTACATATTGTACCTTTAATTTTGTCACCTTTTTTTTTTTAGTCTTGATCAAATGCACTTTAAACAAAAATAGGACAAGGTTGACTAAATGTGACTTTTAGCCTAGTTTTAGTCTAGTTTTAGTCATTTTTCACCATGCTGCATAATGGTTAAACTGATAATAACGAATATTTTTCTCAATTATAATCGTAATGATTGTTGTCATTTGAGAAATTTTATTTTTACATTTCATCAGAATTATTGCACTTTCACCTATAAGCACAAATCAAGAGAATGTCAACTCATACGCATGGTTTATTTTACCTCATCTAGTGTACTGATTTATTATAGGCTGTTTATCTCATAAATTAACACACTCTCTGTCTACATTATCAAAACTGGTACAAATAGAAACTTCTCTCAAAAATTAAAACAGTGAAATTTGGTACTTCCAGTAATCCAAATTACATTAATGTCTGTTAAAAACAACATCAAAAAAAGACTTTGTATTGTCCCACAGAGGTTGCGTAAGTGCATTTATTCATCAACCACAATCGCAAACAATATAGTCGAGATCCATGTTTGGATTTATTTCATCACTGAGAAGGTTTGATCGCAGATTTAGTCTAAGCAAACAGTGCAAGCGGCTCGTGACAGAACAAAGACTGGCTGAATGACACTTCCATTTAAGCAGAATATCTCATGGAGATCGCTTTTCAAATAGAAAAGTCCAGCTTACTTGTTTGTGTTTTCAGATGATCCGCTCTTCTTCTGCAGTGTAGAGAGGGCGCGTGCACATGGTTGCCAGATTACAAAGATTAAGTAAAACATCAGGCAGAAAATGTATCCTTATAACAGAAAAGTTCTGCTTTAAAAAATTTAACTTTAAAAACATCTGGCAACCGCAAACAGCAAGGCTCGTAGTAGACGTATCAGTCTGTAATATTTTCTCCTGTTGCTGTTTTTTTTTTTACAATTTTTTTTTAACTACATTTTAGTCTCGTCTTTTTTCGTCAATGATATTGAATGTTGATATAGTCACAGTTATCCTTTAATGACCTTATGGTCTTGTCATCGTCTGATCTTAGTCATGGGTAAAAGCTTGTAGAGTTTTTTTTTTGGTCATAGTTTTCTTTAACAAAATAACACTATTTGAATATAATAATATTTATTTTTTTTAAATCACAACTTTTTTGGAATTAATGGAAGAAAGAAAATCGTATGGGTTTGGAACATGAGGGTGAGTAAATAATGACCAAATTTTTATTTGTGGTTCAACCATTCCTTTAAAAAAAAAAAAAGCTTTCAGTAGTAACCTTCATGTTTTCCATCATTTCTTTCTTTACTTCTCTTTTCTATAGAGTGGTGCAGGTAGGACTGGTTCCTTAAAGATGTTCCTATGGGGTTTTATAATGGGGTTAAAGATTTATGTGTAACAAAGCCTGTGGGAAAAACATAACTTGACTATAGTTTGACATTTTGTTCTACAACGTAAAATACTCACACACATTGCGAAAACGTGAATTTTGAAGCAGTGTTTATGAGATGTGTTGTCCATAGACCGTTATTCTGTTTTTATCTGCAGTTATTTGTCTAGTATAATTCCCATCCTGAAAGATTTATTTTAGTCTTTTTTTTTTTTTCCCCTTTTCAAAATTTCAGTAACTTTTTTTTTTTATAATAATAAACAAAATTATAATACAAGCATGACAAATATGTATCAAAATTGGAGGATATCCATATATCTATGGGTGTTTCATTTGAATAGATGCAACATCTCACACAGCTGTGATGCTTGTACACATGGGAAATGGCCTCGGTTACATTCCTGGCATCAGGAGTCAGATACTGTCTGTACTTTTTGAAAGAATGTGAATTTTATATATAGGCAGGTGCAGTAACTAACCAGTCTTGTGCTTTGTAACTTGGTAACGGTAACAAAACAGACAGGAACTGCATGATTTTGCAGCTGTATTTTATTTATTTCAGGCTTTTGAATTTCTGATTTTATATTTAAATATTTATGTAATATCCATGTTCTGTTTTACTACTTTTCCCCCCATTTTTTCCTTATCCCTATTAAAGACATATCAATTTTTCCAGTTCTAACAGATCCGACATCTGCACAAAGGGCAGCGTATCAGACTGTGAGTTTCAGAGCCGAGCAACTGTAAAAAGTTAAAAGATGTTGTCCTTGCTGGCTTCTGTTACCATTCTGACTTGATGGAGTGATAAAGAATCCGAGACAAGACATTGGGAAGGTTTCTCCATCTGCATCTCTGGGGCAGGCCTCTATCCATCATGTCTCATCTCATTCTCTCTTCATCCTGACTTTCTCACTCCTCTGCTTGGCCTCAGTGTCGGCCTGTACAGAGTGACTTACAATAAGATTAGGCCTCCCAGCAGAGACCCATGAATAGAGCATGTTTGGGACCTCTGACAACTTTTTAAAGGTAGCATCATCAATCACAGCTCTTTTTATTCTCCATAGTTTGATTCATTCATCAAGATCTTTTTTTCCACTGCTATCCCACGTGAAACAATACAGCAAAGAGGTTTTTGTCGAGGAAACGACCTACAAGCATAATCGCATGTATTTAAGATGAACATGAGTTGTGGTTTGTCATTTTGTCATCCTGACAGAGATATGAGAAAAACAGAATAAGATAACGATGACTCAGTCATCCTGGATGCACAAACTGGCTTCAACCTGAATTCACATGAAATGGAGCTCTAGATTTATTATGATCGTCAATGCTTATTGCGCAGTGTCGTTTTAGTTAGACTCATAGATCTGAAAATGTTTGTCATGGTTGTCTTTCAAACAGTGGCTGGAACAACATACAAAGTATGATAATCTCAGGTGCTGATTATGTGCTTTATTTAATGTAAAAATAATTTAATGTGAGTTCTAATATAATTTTTCGTGACCTTTCGTAGACATTGCCTACTAAAAGCTACAATGGATAGGCTAATTCACCTCAGGTCTTGAAAATATATGTAAGGAACAACAATGTTCAAACTGTCAACTCAAGGTGAACAGACAAGTGTATTCTATGATTGTCACTGGCGTCACTGTTTTAAATAATCCAGTTATCAAGCCGCTAAACACTTCCACAAAGATGCAGTTTATGAAGTTTAATCTTGAAAAAGTGTGAAACTACGAAGAAAAAAACACACAAGCATAAATTTCATAAAGTAGATAAATCATCAAATAAATTCTGAAATACACAAGCCAAATAACAACCAACAGTACAGTTGTATATCAACAGCATAGATGAATACTTTGCAAACTTGAGTAGAAAAAGTTACAAATTGAATGCTACATTACAAAATTACCAACATGCTCAATTATAACACATAACACAACCATAAAGTACTCAGAATGCTCACAAAACAAAATTAAACAAATTCACTTACAGATATTGCATTTCAAAGGGCTTTGATAGGCAAGATGAAGCTGAATGACTGCAACCACATGGAGTACCTTGCACAACTACAGCACTTGAGTAATATGGCCTACTTCCTCTTAAAACAGGAAACAATAAAAAAACCTAAAGAAAAGTCGAAAATAAGTATCAAAAGAAAAGTCCTTGTTTAAACCAAAGTTTAAAATCCAGCACAGTGATAAAAAAGATTGTTTCAGTCACTCTATTTTAATCGTTATAATGGTGTAAGATTTAGGAATTTGCTAATGTACTTATCTATTTCGTTGCAAATGCGCTTACAAAGAGAGCCCACCCACACGCTCTTCTGATTGGCTGTGATTTTTGATTGATTTTGTCGCATCTCCGGTCGAGTCTGGTTTATCGCCTCATGTCTGGTTAGGACACAGTGTTAGGCTGTTTAAATTTGCTTTTCAAAGCTGCAATTTATGCCAGAAGCCAACTCAAGCAACAGAACTAACGAGCAGCTAACTAACATGAGCTGTTTATTTCCCCTGTTTTGTCTAAATGCCAGGGTATGATAACTGCCATACGGAAATGGCTCCCCTGCTTTCAAACCACAAGACATGTCATTTCATGATAAGCGGAGGGTCAGGACTTGTGTTTGCTGCCAGTTGTGGTTATACGGTGAAGCTGTATACCAAAATGACTTGTAAAACATTTCCTTATTTGGATAAACTTGACCATTGGCCATTTGACTTATGTGAGGTTTTTTGCCGTCTGGCAGATTTTGGATGCTTATGATAGAGAGAATGGTGTGAGCTTACACAGTATCTCTGTTCTAAAACCTAGTGAGTTGCCTCCTTAGGCAGGATTTTAAGGCATTGCTGTTCCAAAAGATTGCCACCTTTATTGTTCTGCCTCATAAAATGCCTTTTTTTGGCCAAATTCTAAGTTAGTATTGGATTTGTCCTTCACGGTAATTCCATAATGCATTGTTAAAAATTAATCCAAGATTGCAAAAGCAACCCGAATTCCAGAAATGTTGGGACGTTTTTTTAAATTTGAATAAAATGAAAACTAAAAGACTTGAGCCAATATTTTATTCACAATAGAACATAGATAACATAAATGTTTAATCTGAGAAATTTTAAAATTTTATGCACAAAATTAGCTCATTTCAAATTTGATGCCTGCTACAGCTCCCAAAATAGTTGGGACGGGGACATGTTTACTATGGTGTAGCATCTCCTCTTCTTTTCAAAACAGTTTGAAGACGTCTGGGCATCGAGGTTATGAATTTCTGGAGTTTTGGTGTTGGAATTTGGTCCTATTCTTGCCTGATATAAGTTTCCAGCAGCTGAAGACTTTGTGGTCATCTTTGACATATTTTTAGTTTAATAATTTACCAAATGTTCTCTATAGGTGAAAGATCTGGACCGCAGGCAGGCCAATTCAGCACCCGGACTCTTCTACGATGAAGCCATGCTGTTGTAATAGCTGCAGTATGTGGTTTTGCATTGTCCTGCTGAAATACACAAGGCCTTCCCTGAAATAGATGTTGTCTGGAGGGGAGCATATGTTGCTCTAAAACCTTTATATACCTTTCAGCATTCATAGTGTCTTCCAAAACATGCAAGCTGCCCATACCGTATGCACTTATGCACCCCCATACCATCAGAGATGCTGTCTTTTGAACTGAACGCTGATAACACGCTGGAAGGTCTCCCTCCTCTTTAGTCCGGAGGACACGGCGTCCGTGATTTCCAAAAAGAATGTCAAATTTGGACTCGTCTGACCATAGAACACTTTTCCACTTTGAAACAGTCCATTTTAAATGAGCCTTGGCCCACAGGACACAATGGCACTTCTGGACCATGTTCACATATGGCTTCCTTTTTGCATGATAGAGCTTTAGTTGGCATCTGCGGATGGCACGGTGGATTGTTTACCGACAGTGGTTTCTGGGCCCATTTAGTAATGTCATTGACACAATCATGCCGATGAGTGATGCAGTGTCGTCTGAGGGCCCGAAGACCACGGGCATCCAATAAAGGTCTTTGGCCTTCTCCCTTACGCACAGAGATTTCTCCAGTTTCTCTGAAACTTTTGATGATGTAAACTTTCATCACTGAAAGTTTCATCACATCTGAAACTTTCATCACTGTAGATGATGAGATTTGCAAAGCCTTTGCAATTTAACGTTGAGGAACATTGTTTTTAAAGTATTCCACAATCTTTTTACGCACTCTTTCACAGATTGGAGAGCTTCTGCCCATCTTTACTTCTGAGAGACTCTGCCTCTCTAAGACATCCCTTTTATAGCTAATCATGTTACAGACCTGATATCAATTAACTTAATTAGTTGCTAGATGTTCTCCCAGCTGAATCTTTTCAAAATTTCTTGCTTTTTCAGCCATTTGTTGCCCCCGTGCCAACTTTTTTGAGACCTGTAGCAGGCATCAAATGTGAAATGAGCTCATTTAGTGGATAAAAGTGTAAAATTTCTCAGTGTAAACATTTATGTTCTCTATGTTCTACTGTGAATAAAATATTGGCTCATGTGATTTGAAAGTCTGTTAGTTTTTATTTTATTCAAATTTAAAAAACGTCCCAACATTTCCAGAATTCGGGTTGTAGTTTAAAATACGGATTATTAAATTGAGCCATTCTTCTTGTCACGTTACTTCTATTGTGAGAGAAGTCTTCTGTGCACTTGCATTTGAATGGCACACTGATTTCTTGCCTAAGTGACGTTCCAAAGGAAAGGGGTTTTCAAACTGGGGTCCGAAGACCCACAGTTGGTCGCAAAAGGGTTTTAGGGGGTCTGCAGAAAATTTAAGGGATTTATAAATCTATTATTTTAATGGTGGCCAGAAAAAAAGACACACCTGATATAAAGTCAGTGTTTTTTTTCCAGACAACATGTTGTTTTTATAATTGCATTTTTTTTTTTTCACACACAGTATAAAATGTGTATTTATACATAGAAATATGCTGTATAGCTGCCTTTGTATTTTCTAAAGAAGGTTCCTCGCAAGGGGATCATATTATATTTGTAGGTCTTTGACATCAAAAAGCTAGAAAACCCCTGACCTAAGAGATTCCATTTCAGGTAGGATGCTGGTGGGGTGGGAAGAGAAACCGGGACCCCAGGTCAGTCAGCGAAGTGAATCTTACCCCTCCACAACTTCACAAATTCTTAGTTCTTTATCACTCAACACATTATGCATGTGTTCGCCCACCATAAAACCTCCATCTTGGACAGCATGCAGAGAGCTGATCTCACTTTCATGGACCAGGCATAGCAAATATTTTCTTTGAGCAGAGGAACTCTCACAGTTACCTTCGAAAATGAAGCCACAAGATTGCAGTGGAAGCTGAAAGACCTTTTTAAGAGGCTGAGAGTGCTGTTTTCAGATTTCAGATTTCTTTCTTTTGTTTTTTATAGATGCCATAAAGCATCTAATCGGTTATCCCGCCGCCCAGGCCGCAGTGCTGCTTAGTGGATCTTGGCTTTGATATGGCGTGATACATCTGGAATGAATGTGTGCTTGTGACAGTCGTTAGCTGCATGGCCCCACATTAAACATCGGTGGCAGGAATTCCCAGACGACAGGAAGAAGTGATCTAGAGCTCTGCAAACTGTGTGACCAAGATGAGCGGTGAACGCTTTACACCTCTTGTTGCATTCTAGATACTTTTCGCATGTCAAGACACAAGACAGATTTGTTTTGAGAAAAGTATGCTTTGGGTCTGAACAAATGTCTTTGTTTTGAAAAGGAAGGAAGTTGCATTTACAGACGTGAATTGATGTCAGTGCACTCATGTGTTATGAATGATGGTGAGATGCAGAACTCAATAATTTTCTACAGAGTATCGAAGGAGATGACAGATTAAGCACATGGTGTTTTCACAACACTGAGGAATTTAGCGCATTAAAAATGAGATGCGATATAATGAAACTTTAATGGTAGTCCAGAGCGTTCAAAAAGCACATTATCTATCAGTAAGGTCTCATTAGCTTGAAGAGAACGTACAGTCATCCTACAAGCGAAGCTGTAATTGAGTTGTTTAACTGTTTTGTGAAGAGTTTTAGGGTAAAACTTGGTAACTTTGTACTTGGAAGAATTTTTTCACCTTCTTGTGCTCTTTTCTTTGTTTAATTTCAGCCACTGTATACATATCTTTCTGTATAAATTTGATTAATGCCACAACTAATCCAGGATCAGATTGCTTCCTCATGTATCTCTGTCACTGAGCGACACTGATAATTGGCACAGTGAAACAAATGACTTGGCTTTTTTTTTTTAAATGTCCTTAACCCCAGGTTATCATATTTAAGCCTATCTTTAGCTCTTCATTAAGCAAAAGTTCCTATTTGTAACTTAAAACATGCAGTTACAGTCCTAACGCTGAAGTGCAGTGCTATGAGAATGTTACAGCAAATAGTTTAACAACTGACAAGCAGTCATAAAATAAACAGTTCATACCTCATTAAATATTCATGTTTTTTTGTACTATCACAGAAACTTTCACATGCAATGTTTAGTTTCAACATCTGTGCAAAAATAAAAATGTCAAACAGTGATGGCAAACGCAAACTTGAGTAAAGAAGAGATGGCATTATTTGTTTTTCGCTTGCATGCCGGCATTTTCACAGATGGAGAAGCTGTTATTGAAATGAGTATTTGTCCAATCTGTTTACCTCTTAAATATGCAAATAAGGACTTTACAGATGTCCAGTGTGAAATCCTGAAACATGGAAAGTACGGTCACGTTTACTGTTGTTTTCTCAGGTGAAATCCAGTCATTTCAATAGGAATTTACGCAATCTGAAATTTCGCGTGAGGGCGAAATATTTCTCTTCACGGATTTCCAATGGGTTCAAGTTGGTCACATAAATTCAGTGTTTGTTGGTTTAAAAGTGACTTCTGTGTGAGCTGTGTTTCATACATTGCTACACTATTTACATTAGACAATTTTTTTGGCCACCAAATTTTGTTAATGTGACCGCACCTTACTCCTTAGTAAAGGCATAAAGTGTGAAATGTGACATTTGTCCAGGGTTTGAATGGCTCATGGTTAACAATAGTGTGAAAGCCCAATAGTGGAAATTAAAGTAGTGAAATGTAATCACTTGCCTTACCGCCTTACCTTTCCTGTGGATTAGATGCTATCAGGTTATGGGAGTCCCCCCCCTCGTAACTTCAGATCGAATCCAGATGTCCACACTGATTCCATTCTGATGCTCAAATCATGATATCCAGATTGTCTGGCCTTGCCAGGTTTAGTTGCTTACACTCAGTTGTAGATTTTGGCAAGGGAAAAATGCAAACTAATGAGATATTTCATTAAATAATAAAATATGTAAGATGAAAGAAATAGAGGATCAAGGAGTTTTTTTTGTTTTGTTATTAGTAATATCATGTACAAAACAAATCAAACCATATGGAATGTGCAGATGCGGACCATTGTACAAGTATCAGGCTTGTCCTTGAATCTATGGAGTGATTAAACTCCTTACAGTCAATGGGGTCTATATAGAGCTATAGGGAATCTAATTTAGAGTGAAAGTGATTATTAAATGGTGGAGCTTACTCTCTTGCCAGGGAGGTGTTGACCCACCTGCCATGTTATCATGACTTTTAATTCTAGAGCCCTTAAAAGGGTGAAAATATCATTCCTTCACACACACATTTTCAACCCCTTAGTATTACTTTTAAAGCGGTGTTGCCTAAGCCTGCAAGAATGTGTATGGTCTGCCTGTAAACTTCGCTTAACGTCTTCATGCAGGCAGTAATATTTCCCTGGAGCTCTCTCCACATTATGGGGAAAGTGAGTTTGCCATGTGGTGAGGAGGCTGCAATTTCAGCTGGCAGTTCCCTTTGTAATCCCCCACCCCAACCTGTTTTTAAGGGTGAAAGGATTCCCTCCTATCATATTTGAACTCTGTGCACACATGATTGTCATTGTGGGTGACAGCAAGAGCAAATTGGAGTTTTGTTAGTGCTGGGCTAATTGCTAACTTGGGTTTGGAATATGTATATGCTGGACTGAGGGAGGGAAGGTTAACTTATGCCCCAGGGCAGTCCATAGAGTGAGTAGGTAACAACCGTGCTATGCCGCAGCATGTGGTTCCCATTCAGAGCCAGAGGAAGCTTAGAGATTTAGAAGATCTTTTGTCCATCCACACTTTTAACACACACACTGATTTCAGGCTCTTGATATAGTAGTGCTTAGCCATGTCTAGGGAATCTTTTGGTAAAGGTTTTATGAGATGTTGCACCTCAGGTTAAAGCAAATCAGGGCTTTCCTTCCTTTCTTGTTAAAAATGCTGATGTACTCTAGGGTCTGTATTTGGGGTCAGATAACTTTTGCTATGTATATAAAGATTGAGATGGAGCTGAAATAGTATTCAATTTCTTCAGCATTGTAGATGAGAAACAGATAATGAAAAGGGGGATAAACTTTGAAAGGAGTTTAAAATGTCAGGTTCTTATAAATGTAACCTTTGGTATGATATTGTCTTGAAAAACTATTTTCAACAAAATAAATGACTTGTGTTGTCAAATAAAATGTGACAACTTTAATTCCTAAATTTAATTTCTAGCTTTTTTGAGGAGGTTGTACCACATGACATCTTAGAACTTGAACTAATCTCGCCAATGTCATAAGATAAAATTATCTGATATTTTAAAAAACTGGACCTTGATACACAGTTAGTGTCTGCAGTGTCTCTCTATTACATCATTTGCTGTTTCATGAGTTTTTTCTGCTTGTTGGTTGTACCACATGACTTTTGATTTCCCTTCTTTAAAATAATAAAAGAAAATTCCAAACTGCTTTTTTAAAAAAGATTTTATTCTTTTAAGTGGGCTTTTTTTCTTCATTATAATATGAGGAAAAACCATTTCTTCATTTTTCTTCATTATAATATGAGGAAATACCATGTCAAAATGATTTTAATTTAGAAATTAAAAACAGCATAGAATAGGTATTTTCAAATACATATAAGTATGATTTGCATTTTAATGTTCAATTTTATAGATCTAGATTTCAGACCAAACAAAGACTGTCTTGTCATTGACACATATATTTCTTTCCTCACTGAAATGCACTATTAAGTGTAATATAATTATTTTAAATATATATTTGTATACCTTCAGAAAACAGAAGAACTTCAAAGCAAAGACCAGTTTCTCATTTCTAGTTCCACCAAAGCACTGAAGCACTAAAGAGATGTAGATCTGTATAGAATTAGTAGCTTGTACAGGTGTAGGTTGTATCCGAAATCGACTCCAATACCCTCATTCACTATTCCCTACATTACTCCACTAATAGTCCACTGAATGAAAATTCATTGAGCTAATTCAGATGCCAGAAGTGCATCTTGTGTAAAATGTGTACAGTGGTTGTACACTCCTTATTGAGATGCATTATGGGATTGAATGAGTGCACTCAAAAATATCCACAATGGTTTCGGACACCACTACAAATAGCTGTCAAATAGTGCACTATATAAAGATATATGGGGCGATATCGGACACAGCCTTAGTGTCTATAGCCCAGACCTGGTACCCAGAAGGTTTCTGCTTTGAACCCAGTTGCTGCCAGTGTACTCTTGGGCAGGGCATTTATCTTTAGGTTACTTATGGGAGATTGTCCTAAGGGGTGTGTGGAGTGTTTAAGGAGGTCAGACAGGGAGAGGCTAGAAGAGTCATGCCATAATGTGTCATTGCTTTATTAAAAGGTTAGTTGACCCAAAAATGAATATTCTGTCGAACTTCACTCATGCCACTCACTTCAAACCCACATGGGAGAACCATTGTTGATTGGCATCTTTGGCTGTGTTTACACTACAAGATCCAATCATAGTTACGGTTCCAATCTTTTTGACCTTTTTAAGTTGTTTTTTTTTTTAATCCCACCTGTATACATTCACTTAATGTCGGTATGAAACTGAAAGTTGCGATAGTCTTTTCTTCCCTATTCTGACGTATATCCAAGTGAAACCGCTTCTCGAACAAGAAAAAATGTTGGTTGGACTTTGGGAAGTTATTTCGATTAAGGATTATGAGGGCACGTGAATTAAAAAAAATAAAAAATACTGATATGCACATAAAAAGTGGACTTAAATGCCCTCCAGACGGTTGAAGGTCAAAATTAAAGTTTCAGTGCAGCTTCAAAGGGCTTTAAACGATACCAGACGAGGAATAAGGGTCTTATCTAGCAAAACAATCGGTCATTTTTGAAAAAAATACAACCGTTTATGCTTTATAAACACAAAATATCGCCTTGAACGTACTTCCCGTTTCCGCATTCTTCAAAACGCTTACGCTCTATGTCCTACGCCTTTCCTATTCTACTTACGGAACGAACACGGCGCCAGTTTCGTTTTTCCGTAAGTAGAATAGGGAAGGCGTAGGACATTCAGCATAAGCGTTTTGAAGAATGCGGAAACAAGAAGTACGTTCAAGGTGATATTTTGTGTTTATAAAGCATAAACGGTTGTATTTTTTTCGAAAATGACCGACAGCTTCGCTAGATAAGACCCTTATTCCTCGTCTGGTATCGTTTAAAGCCTTTTGAAGCTGCACTGAAACTGTAATTTTGACCTTCAACCATCTGAAGGCCATTGAAGTCCACTATTTGGAGAAAAATCCTGGAATGTTTTCATCAAAAACCTTAATTTCTTTTCGACTGACGAAAGAAAGACATGAACATCTTGGATGACATGGAGGTGAGTAAATTATCAGGAAAAGTTTATTTAAAAATGGACTAATCCTTTAAGAAAAGTTATCTTTGTGGGTAAATGTGTCTTCCTTGTCTTGTGGTGGTTTGGAATTCCAATGGGAATTGGCTATAAGTGTTTAGACGTACAGTAGGTCAGATGTCTAGATATTGGATATGTATCTAATTTAAAACCACAGTTACAAGTGGCTCAGAGTCGAAGCTGATGTGAAAAATCAGATCTTGTGCAAATGTTTGTGTTTACATGTGTGCAACATTTGTGCCAGTGTAGATGTAGTCATTAAGGCCAAACTTGCACCATATTTGAATATACAAAAATTAAATCTAAAAGATATTTTGGATGAGAAGATTTTCAGCAATTAAAATACATGATTTCAGTCTATTTCTGATACAAATATAATATGGCTTCAGAACGCTTGGAATATAGTGCACCAGTGTACTGCTTTTATGACACTTTTATGATGCTTTGTTGTCATTTTTGGAGTTTGACAATGTGCACCCACATTCACTTTAATGGTAAAGAGCATCATGACCATTCTTCTAAGCTTCTCCTTTTGTGTTCCACAGAAGAAAGTAAGTTCCTGTCATATAGTTTTGGGTAGATATTGTGTAAACTGGGTAAGTGACAAAATTCAGTTTCTAGGTGAACTAATCTTAGTGTCATTGAGACCGTTTCTGTTCGCACTATAGTCTTGACAAATGCTTACATTTGTCAACAGTCTTACTGTTGTTGTGCCGAAGGGAAGGATGGTGAAACATGGGTATTTTGATCTGTGCTGTAAGTCTGAGAGCTGTATAATTAACAACTCGGCAGCTCGCTCTGTGGATTTGAATTAAGGGATGCTTGAAATGAGCTAGTAGTTGTGCAGTGTGTAATCAATCCTGTCTCCATGCCTGACTCTCTCGTCTTTTCCAAAACCAACCACAGTTTATGACTACCACTCTCTTATTTTTCCACCATATTACACACAGGCTCTGTCTATTTAGATGATGTCCAAGGTGCAGATGATATGGCTAATGTCACCTCAGAAATACACAGACGTCCGTCTCTGGTTTCATTCCACAGTCCTTATCCCTACAAAGCATCTAGCTTATGGACAGTTTGCAACAGATGCTACATTGGCTCTTTGTGGGATAGTCCCACCCCACTGATCATACAGGTAGAATAATTGATTTTACACTTTATGATGTCAGAACAGCACAAAGGAGCCGATGTTGTCTTTCATCCACCTTGTATAGTACCTCCATCTTCGGCTAACATTGCGTTCTGTTAGCACAGCTGTTCAAACCGGCCTCTCTTGCCAACAGCAACGCTGTAACCCACCTGACACTGTCATCGCCAAGGGCAGCCGTAGAAGGCCCTCATAACCGCAGCCCTCCTTTGAGAGAGCGTGGTTTGCTCACTATCGCATCTTGCGTGGTTTCCATACTTCTTTTGAAGTGATTCAGAAAGGAGAGCTTTTGTCTGTGAGATCTGTTTGATGTATTATCTATCGGTCCATAGTTTCTGAAATCAGCAAGGTAAACAGATCAGGCTGATTAGATTCAATGGCACCTATAACAGGAGTGAGAGCTTCATGTTTTACCTTTGCTTTACTAATGAGCCTCTGCGTCATTTGCATGTGAAACACAGGAACGCTGAGTCAGAAAGGAGTACCCTCAGATTTAAATGCTCCACCTTTGATCAGTGTTCCAAACCACACAGAGGCTTAACATTATTGCCTTTGAGCATTGTGTTGTGATTCTTTCCCAGTTAGCTTTGTGCCATTTTCTAATCTTACAGTTTTTAAATGTACTTTAATACACTTTGAACAGCCGTGAACAGTAGAAACAGCTAGTTTGAGCAGATAGATGGATGGATGGATATCAAATATTTAGTCAAATATTGTTCAGTCATCTGGGCTATTTAGCATCTAATAATATTTGTAAAAAGTAAGACTGTCAATCTTTAAAAAATTATATGTAATTTAAATCTTATTAAAAGCAGATTCTCAAATTTAAAGCCCTCATAATTTAAAGTCATTACATAATTGTGGCAAATGAGTAAATCATTGAATAGACATTTCAGAAAAGGGCTTTAGAATTGTTTTTGTTTTTCTTTCTTATCATTGAACATAAATCTATCATTATACAGTCAAAAAAAATTTGTTAAATGAACGTGATTTAATCGTAGCACACATTATGCATCGAATCAAATCAAGTAAACTTGAACTTCTTTGAATATTTTATATGAACACAATATACATTTGTAGATTGTTTTGGTAGTTTAATCAATATTAATCACTTTGTTTCAAAGAGATTTGTTTTATATTAATGGTTTTCATTTAAATTGAATTATTCAAATAACCCTACAATTGCTTCTTGTTTATTCCTGGGATTTGCATAAAATTCATGATGTGATGTTTTGTGTTGGCAGTCTAGAAGTGATACTGGTTTCATCCAGGACTGCGTTTCCTAAAAGCATCGTAAGCCTGTAAGTTGATCGTAGAACCATTGCCACCAATAGAGCTACGATCTTAGGCTTGTGATGCTTTTCGAAAACGCTACCCAGGCCACTACCATAGTGATTACTTTATTATTAAATTGATATGAATTCTTGTAGCAGGTCCTGAACCCAAGCACAAGCTCAACACTTCACCACAATGGTAACCCCAAAACCAGGTAACATAACAGAAACTTTTAAATACCAACATAATAGAACAGTAAACATTAATAAGACACTCCATTTTCTCATATTGCTAAAAAATGCTTAAAATAACACTTTATTTAAACATTTACTCTCCCAGTTCAGCCCCTTTGCAAAGCATGATGGGAAGCAAAAATCCTGTTTGAATAACTCCCGGTTGGGTTACTTGATTGAAACATCAAGTTAAGTCAGAGTAATCGTTTCAAGTCAATTTAACATGAAGCAATCACATTTAAACCAAAAATCTGATACAATGGTGTTGAATCAAAATAAAATTTTAAAAGTGAACAGCATCAAAAATCCTTTTTTTTTTTTTTTTTTTTTGAGTGTAGCATACAGTCCAATCCATTTTACACTTGAGTTCAATCTATCTGAAATAGACAGAATGGGCTGATCTCATGGGACGTATTTGTGTATTCTGTCTGTGATAGTATTTTGATTGTTGGTTTGTGCATATACGGATATCATTGGCCAACGCATTGTTTTTTTCAGTTTCTTGTGTGCTTTTACCACAATTTACTGGATTAAAAATGTATTGGAGAAAAAGTTTGCTGTTAAAGTCTCAACTGCTGCATTTAGTTCTATTTTGTTGTGCTTCGTCTAGCTTTTTTTGATTGCAGAAATGTCCTGTGTGAGAGGCTCCACCTACTTTTCCACTGAGTGGTACTACTCGGCTCGGTATGGCATGGCTCAACTTGCTTTACTTTCAGTTTGCCTTTCCACTGCAGTTTAGTACCGCTTCAAAGTGGGTGGGATTATAGACTGATTGTATAGTTGTGCTGCCTCTACTGCCGTAGAACCTCTCCTTGGCTTCTAATGAGTCTACACCTCGTCTAGTGACCACAATACAGCCATTTCTTTTTACAAGTTGCGTGCGACGGTCGTATAAAGCAAGTCTTTTCATGAAACAAATGATACTGTGGTGGCTGTTAATGACTATTTAAATCTAGCGGGTTTGGTGTGTCCAATGACAATCCAATGACACTGGTAGAGATGATTCTCTCTGACCAATCAGGGAACTGTTGTGTTTACACATCACATTTAGTATCGGTACGGCTCGCTTGGAACCTCCACCAAGTAGGGCTGGGCGATATATCGCATGCGATTGTCATGCACATTTCGTCAGTAAAGCCGGTTCCCTGATTACCGCGAAATCGCCATCACCTGCTTTCAAATGGAGCGCCATTTAATAGACAGAACCGTTGATCACTGAGAAGCTACGCAATATCACGTTCATTATCGCAGATGAATCGCCTTCGATAACGAACGCGATATTGCGTAGCTTGTCAGTTACTGACGAAATGCGCTCGACAATCGCATGCGATATATCGCCCATCCCTACCACCAAGGTAAGCAAGCCGTACCATTCCATATCAAGCTGTCCCATGCAGTGGAATTTTTAAATATTGTTTGGCGAGATGTTACCTGAATTAACAGCTGGAGCTGCTCTGACTGCAGGCTCACTAAATGACTAATTGTGATAATTTTTATTGCATTGCAAATAGTTTTAAAAACACTATAATTGATGTACAAATTGACAGCTGTAGAAGAAAGTAGAGAAAACATTTTACAGGCAAAGTTTTTTTGTCTGTTATTAATAGTTTAGTGATGAAACAGCTCACATAGGTGTCACTTTCAAGCAGCTTTCTGTTGGTAAATTCAGTGAAACCCATTGCACAATTGGTGTGGGAAAACTTTGGTCCTCACATGAAATCCCTAATCGTGTGGATTCCTTTTGAAATAACTGGATTTATTGTATACTGGATTTTTAAATGTGACTGCAACATTACTGTGTGTGCTGCTGCATCAGTTCATCACTTTTTCAGATAAACTCTTACCACAAATAATGCTTTATCAGTAAGAATGGAGTTCACTTTAAGACTGAGCTCCACCACTGAAAGTGGCCATCTTTTCATCTGCCTTGCAGAGGAGTTTGGATCAACGCAAACTTTTATCATAGCAAATGAAAAAACCAAGCACAGTGAAGAAACCCTTGGCCCAGATTCATCTGCTTTTTTGCATGACTCATTGCATTTTGAAAAATTGGATGGTATGGACCCCATAGGTTCTTTGTGAACTCCATAAACAGCATTTAAGAGAGTGGCATGCAGGGTCTGCACAGAGAAAATGTGAAGACCACAACCACCAGTGGGCAGTAGAGTGGACCACTAAAGAACTACCTCAGATGTTGGTGCTTGGGAGTGAAGCTGCTTTGATTTGTCAGTGTTGCTCAAAGGTGTAAAATGTCAATGAATAATTGTGAAATTTATACCTCGGAAGACGCCTTTTCCTAAATTGTGAGCGATTTCTTGATGCTATTATACTGCATACATTGAATGCAGTCATACAAGTGCATATATACTTGTGTTTCTTTGGTCACTTTGAATAAAGAGGCCTGCAGCTGCAAAAAAGGAAAAAAAAAATGCATGTGCACCTGGAAAAGCAAAAAGGAAAGATGGAATCTTTTACAGATATAAACTGTGTTTTCACTATAAGAGCAGCATATAAAAGAACTGTTCAATTTAGGTAGTCTTGAAGTCAGCATTTCTGTTGGCGAGCCAGCTCTCGAGACTGTGGTTCACCTGATCTCACGCTAATTAAAATCCTGTGGCCATTTTTATAAATCGGTTTCACTTAGAACGCAGGTGTGGGGGAAGCATTAAATAACACTGAGGAACACCAAGTTGTCAGTCATTTAACCTGCGAATTGCTATAGTTGTCATGAAAACATGTCAGAAAATAAGATCCTTTTTTTGCATCAAGCCTGTTGGGATGTCAACACTCGCCATTGGTTGCCAGATCCTGTCATGGTGTGCTTATATTCATCCACTTCCCTGTTTTGCACTGCTGGTACCCTCATTCTAATTATGCTCTCATTGTTCGGTGTTACCTGGCGTTGAGGCTTTGAGCTGAAACTGGCAACCGCAACATCCTGCTGTGGAACAAACGAGAGCTATATAGTATGATATGTGTGTGTATGTGGAGGAGACTCTGGCTTCTCCTGCCTTGGTACCTCAGGCTCTGGGTTCAGCAATCCCTCTCTCATTTTCCAGGAAACTTTTTGAAGAGATTTTTGAAAGAGAGATTGTTTTCTTCCTATGTTTTATGAGTTTGTGAGTCATGGGTTTATTGCATCACAAAATACTGATCATGTCCAACTGCGTTGCCAGTACCTCCCTTCAATTGAGTTGAACAAAAATCTGGAACACATGCTTTTGAAGTTCAGACATCAAACTTCAGCACATTTAAGGAATGCCTTTGTGCATTTTACAACATTTTGTCGAGCTTTAATTAGCATCAACCATCATAACACACCATCTTTTCTTTGGCTGACAACTGATTGGTTGTTCAAATTTAACTGATGGATTTGTTTCCTTGAGTTCTGAACTTTGTTTCAGTAAATCTACACTAACCTATTCAGTTTTCTGCTCATTTGACAGCTAAAATGCCCCGTCTTCACACGACAACATGGTTTCCATTTGGGATCTGACTTTGAAGTCCCACCTTTAAAAGAGACCTCTTCCTTTGAGAATCACTAAATCACCAACCCACCGTCCGCTCTGGTGCCCATAGAACAATGAATCTTCTGGTGGAATGGTAAAGAGCGCAAACCTCACCAGATTTAGAGGGCTCATGTGAACTCCATCCAATGGCGAGACTAATTCGTGCACATGTGCCATGTGTCTGTGTCTCACTTTTTCTCTTTCTTTTCTCCTTTTCGTGTCAGTACACAGCAGTATTTAAGCACACACACAAAAAAACTGTTGAAAAGCACTACCTCTTTGTCAAGCTCATTGACTAAG
This sequence comes from Anabarilius grahami, assembly GCA_003731715.1. Taxonomy (NCBI): domain Eukaryota; kingdom Metazoa; phylum Chordata; class Actinopteri; order Cypriniformes; family Xenocyprididae; genus Anabarilius; species Anabarilius grahami. The sequence goes on from RJVU01079141.1 coordinate 2,006,876, forward strand.
TGCTCTATCAATCCCCAGGCAGTGCTTTGACCAGCTTTAAGGTTGTTTAGGTCACATATATTTTCCACACAGATATTTTTTTACCTGACAGAAAATCCACAAAGTTCTCATCAAAAAGACCTCAGCAGGTTGATCCAGATGCCGTGTTGAAAAACGGACCCCTCCCAGGCTGTTTATCCAGATTTTGTCTCTTCCTTTAACACCTTCATTTCAGTTTTAATGTGAATGCTTCATTGTGTTTGATTCCTGCTCTTGAGGCGGCATTTCCCACACATCTCCCCTAAACTGAATGCTGGACTAGTGTTTTTGTTGTGATTCACACATCCTTCACATCTTGGATCGTATAATATATGAAAATGGTTTTCTTGACACTTATTAATACCATCTGCAACATCACTGAGAGTAAACCACATTTGGAACAACAGTGTCAGTGTCGCTAGTCCTGGCTGAGCGTGATACTTCAATACACAGTGGCGAAAAGGGTTTCAATGTAAAAGAAAAATTTAAATGGATTGTTAATAAAAAAAAAAGTATCATTAAAAGGAAATCATCAAAAGGACCCCTGTCTGTGTCAATGTCATTAAGTTTCTTAAAGTATCAGATAATTTGAGACATTTAATGAAAAAATTTGAGGCAAGTTTAGTTCAGGTTGTAAAATGTCATGTGGTGTGGCAGCTCAAACACATAATATTTCTAAATGATGAATTCATGATATTGGGGAAGAATAACTTTTTAACTTGAAAAATATATTTCAAATATATTTTAAAAACATTAAGATGTACACACTCACATGTATTCAAGGTGCAAAAAAAGTTTTTTTCTTTTAACTTAATGGCTATATCACATGACATTTAAACTTATGTTAAAATGGTATAAAAGTTTTTCAAACCATATGAGTATGAGCCACTTGAAAGCAAAGAACTTTTCCTCTTCAAACTCTTATTTGTCACTGACCCATGTACAAAGAGGTTAGATGTTGATGTTTTGGATTATGGTTATAAATGATCATATAGATTGTACATAGATAGACATAAAGCTTATTTATTGTTTTATGACCCTTCATAGGAGATCTGAATGTGTTTGTTATCATTTCATTGCATGTGTCAAAATCACACAAACATCTTTTCTTAGTTCCTTCAAGCTAAACCCAAGTGTGTATTTTCTTACTGGCCGAAACTCAGCAAGCCTTTTTCGGCTTAGTGTCCGTTTATAAACTTGTAAACTCTCAACATGAAGTACAGTCCAACTAATCCTAACTCTGAAAGAGTGTTTACATCAAGGATAAAACAGTGAGGAAACGGGATGTGAGGCATTCCACGATGAAGCACAATTTCTTGTAAATATTGTAATTGCCTGCATTATATCATCAAATGGAGAGTGTGGTCCATGTGGGAAGAGTGAGATGCCAATATTGTATGTTGTTGTTGGCAAAGACAGCCCCTAAATTCTGTTCTGCTTTAGGGCCAAGTGGTAACAGTTGTGAGGAATTGTGGTGGCGGCAAACGCTCACTGTCACACCCCAGGAGAAGAAATTACCCCAGTTAGTTGCAGAGAATTAACACGCTGCCCCAGTAGTGATTGAACCTGCAAGGAAAAACAAGCAGAACTTGAAACAGCGCCGTGGGAAGGACTACTTCTCTAACACACACATGCAGGAATACACACCGATGCAAACATACATTCATCACAGGACAGCACACTTGTGTGCATATATAGTTCTATTTCACAAATTAAGAGCACACACATTTCTTATAGAAGAGTTGCCTGTTCTACAACAGTTAATCTTACCACAGTCGTTGACACAGATGACCCTTTTTAATGGATGTCAGTGGTAGGAAGAAACCACAGTGCTCCTGTCTGCATCAGCTCTTAGGCATTTATACCGCACACAAAAGCAGAATTATATTATTATATATATATAAGCAGTGCCCATATGAACAAGATACAGTATTCACACTGTAAGCATAAGCATCACTGTAGAGTTTTGGTACTATTGTTTGCATCTGAAGTTTAACTATACGTTTAAAAAAAAAAATAAAATAAAATAAGGCTTGTTACTCACCCTCATGTCATTACAAACCCCTAAGTCTTTTGCTAATTTTGAAAACATAAAATATTTTAATAAAATCTGTCCCTCCATTCAAAGTGCATTTCACTAAAACTTAGCTTCAAAAAGTTCATAAAGATATTGTGACACTAATCCATATGAATCGATTGGTTAAATCCAAATCTTCTGAACAGACATGGTTTGCTTTATAATATATGATTAAACAGTTTCAATGTAGGCTTTTATTCACATATAAATATTGATCAACGCAAATATATACAGTGCATCAAAAATGGTCAACAGCAGCTTAACCACACTTGCTTGATGTGCAAGAACAAACCATTGGTTCTTGCTGATTCTCAAACGTGCTTGCGTGATGCTAGAAGAAACTTCACTGGATATGGTGCATCAAGCACACATTGGAACTTCCTTTTATTTGATCTGCTCTATGTATGTGCATTGATTGTTTTTTGGGGAGGGGGAATAAAATCATGAATTAAATCTCTATCAAATAAAGCGACCGTGTTCAGAAAAATTGGATTAAACCACTCGATTCATGTTTACCGATCTCTTTATAAACTATTTGAAGCGTCATTGTTTTGATGAAATGGACCTTCAGTGGAGGGTCAGAAATCTCTCAGATTTCATTAAAATATCTTCATTTCTGTTTCAAGTATGAAAAAAGTCCTGTTCCTTACGATTTGGATGAAACTTTAGTCCATGTCCTCATGTAAATAAAATTTGTAATAATTTGTGATAATAAAATTTGTAATAATTTCCAATGACCAAGTCCTGATAATCATTTTATAATTTATGGCTTTTTTTAAGGGAAATAGTCCATGTTGAAACCCAGAAATGTCCTGTGTCCCAGACACGCGAGCAGACAGATGCTGTTCTGCCCACAGTAATGGTGGGGATTCCTTTCAGTGATTTGAATCTTTTGAATCCATTCACGAAAGGATTCATTCAGCGGCTGTTTCTACAGGTTGCTTTTAAGTCAACGGTTGTCACCAAGCAATTGTCTTGATGAGTCATTGAATCATTCATTCAACCAATTCTTTAACACAGGGTCATTATGGTCAGTGTATGAACGATTCTAAAAGAATTACAAACGACTTAGGAACATGCTAGCTCACAGCCTCTCCCATGATACAGTGCTGCTGTACTGCAAGGTTGGGGTTTTATGTTGTCCTTTGAGTTTAGTCTCCATATTGATGGGGGAAGTCACCATTGGGAAGATGGGTTTTTAATAAAACTTGGTTGTCTATGCAGCCTGTAAACACGGAAAAAAATTTAATGCGTGACTGGATGACTTGAGAAAACAGAGAAAAAGGGCTGTGGCATTACCTTTTGCAAAAAACTTAAACAGCCATTATGCACTTTTGATTTTGGCACCACCCCTCTGTCGATCCAACTGTCCATGGGCCAGAATACAAAAATGCGTAGTTTTAAAAAAATTCATGGAGCTGTCAAAAGCATTTTGCATCATCTAGTGGACTTCTGCTGACAAATAAACAGAAATATGTGGGTGCATAATACAGAGAAAGCGTCAACATTGTTTAAGTACATACAGTATAATTGTGAACAAAATGTTTAAATTGTAACAATATAAAACTTATCATTTAAGTGCATATTAGTCTAAAATAAATTATAGTTCTACATTAATACTAGTGATGAACCAAAATATTTCAGCCAAGTATTTTCAGTTTGCCAACATTTTGTTTTAAAATGAACTGCAACAACCTGTACTGAGTCTGCAGTAAGTAATAGACATATACTTTTAGGAATTATTAAATGTAACAATGCACTTCACCTTGCTGTGATCTTTGAAACAACATCTGTAAGATGAGAGCAGCCACAAGCTGGCCTTTTAATAGGAAACTCATTAACAGCTCAAATAGTTTCTCCCTGTAAGTGAGGCACAAGAGCAACCCATAGCGTGAGACATATTCTGATAACAGAGACTAATTTATAGGAAACAGATTTGAATGCAGAGGAATCTCTCCAATGAGTCACTGCTGGAAGACTCTGTTTTGGGAATAGAGCGGGAACACTGGAATTGCTTGCTGTAAGCTGAGAGAGACAGACAGAGTGGGAGAGAGCTGGCAGCAAGGACAGGACAGGACACGGATTGTCAACATCCACCCTTCCTTTGCATACTGCCTCTCGGAAGGATTTGCAGTGACTTTTTTAAAAGATTGGCAGTTAGCGCCTGGAAAGGCGGCTCAGGTCCAAGAGCAAATCACTCCCCTCTATTATTCCCAGAATCGGAAGTGTCCCCTTCCACATTACAAACAGGTACGAAATGGACCTGTTAACTGCTTTGGTTTGTCCTTCTGAAAACCATCTGGCGGTGAATGAAAGCTAATCACGACCGGTTGTTTAGAGAAAGATGGTTGCTCTAATGGGTCTGGAGGTGGGGCGGCCTAAAGTGTTCGAGATGACGGCAGGATGGTGAGAAAGAAAATGCATACATGAGGTCATATGCGAGAACATCTGTGTCTGATTGGTGTCTCTCTCTGAGGGCTCACGTTTTTACAGCATCACGTGCAGTGTGGACATTAGGATATCCTCAAATATTTATTGGTGTTTGTGGGCCAAATTTCACACTTCTGTCCCTCATGAATGCCTGATAGTCATGAATGTACATATATTTTAGTGAATGTCTGTCTGTCTACTTATGCGTTGCATGTACACAAACAGGTCAATAACGTGACGTACTTTTTGTAGAGATTCACTAATTTGTACAAAATACATTAAAAAATGCATTTCATGCTCACAAACTCATGTGATACAATTAGCATACAGAAAGAAATAAAACAGGAAATAATAGTATACATATTCATTACAGATATTCATAAATGTTTTAAGGTCAGTAGGTCTCTTAAAATATCTCCTTAAAATATTAGATAATTTTACCATTTTACTTTTAATGAAAATAATGATTAAGATGTGTGTCAATTCACGGTGATAGAAAAATATGTTGTTACTTATTTAACTTGATGGTTACACCACATGAGATTATTATTAAATTTAGTTTTCTTAAATAGCATAACATTTTTTCAAACACTATGAAACCAACTTAATAGAAAATAACTTTTCTATTGTGCCCGTATTTTTCAACAAGATTTTATTTTTTCTTTATTGTGAACACTCTTATTTGTCATTGACCCATGTGAGTATGTGTGTGTGAATACACATGTCTGTGCTCCACAATATGGGTTTAGAGGTTTATTCAGTGTAATAGCATTTTAAATAAACAGCCCTGGCTTGTAACAGGCTCCGCTTTGTTATGTGGCTGATAGTTGCAGCCAGAGCCAGAGAAGGCAGCTGTCATATCTGTGCAAACACTGAGTTCGGAAATGGAGAATTATGTCACTGGAATGGCAAGCTTGTGTGAGGGGAACCGGCAGGCAGGCAAGCAGGCCTGTTTTCCCATGAGTCCACTCCTGCCAGTAGAGAGTTACTGAGCTGTTATGAGAGACTGAAGCTAAATCTTACCTTATGTTTGGGGCACTTGCTTCTGTCTGTTATGTCTGTTTTTCTTTGACACTCTTGAATACTTTCTCTCATTATGTGTCTCATCTCCTCCATTAATCTGCTGTATGTCCTTTCCACATGATGCTTTTCATTATTGACACGATTTCCGTGCCTTTGTCCACATTTGTGGTCTCTGGACCCCCTGGTGGACACGCTAATTTTCTCTTACCACATGCACAGCCTCAAGTTAAGCCATATGTGACACAGTTCTTTGCTTCAGAGGTTTTGTGGTGCAACATGAACGTGCAGCTTTAGAGAGTCTCAGCTCAAGTAAGTAATGTCCTTTAAGAAATATCATGGGTTCATTACAAGTTAGAATTAAATAGTTCATCCAGAATTCTTTTTCTCCCTTACGTTCCAAATTCAAATGACTTTCTATAAAAGTAGCATAAAAGTGGTAGTGCAGCAAGAGAATCGGTAAACTTTGTCAGTATTCATTGAAAATTCTGACATCCACCATAGCTCTTATTTGTGTTTGAGAATTCATCAGTGTAGAACTTTCTCATAGGAGAAGTAGAGATATCCGAAGCATACTGGTAAAACATGGTGCTAGAAATGCCAAGGTCGTGGGTTCAATTCCTAGGAAATGCATATGCTAATAAAATGTAGAGCTTGAACACTTTTTAAAGGGATAGTTCACCCAAAAATTAAAATTATCTCATCATCTACTCATCCTCATGCCATCCCAGATGTATGACTTTCTTCAGATAAACACAAAATGTTTTAGCCAATCAGAGTGATTTCTCTCAACAACGGCCCAAATGCTGATTCAACATGTGAACTGCCACCATCGCGTAGAACACACTGCAAAAACTAGCCCAACAGATGCTCAGCATAAGAAAGTTATATACATTTCAGTGTTTCCCATACATTAACTAGACTGTGGCGGCCCGCCACATTCTAATTTGTCCCGCCACAGTCTCAAAATAGGCCTGTCGCGATATTTAAATAACCGATTGATAATTGCACTCTTTTATATGGCAAAAATGGGAGTCATAGAACAAAAGAAATAGACTAGCACCAATTAAGTTTTCGTGTACTATATTCAAAATCATCTGAAGCCATATATGATATATTCCAATTATAATAATTGATGTGTAGATAAAGGGCTGTGGATTTGCATAAAATGACTTTATCTTGCTGGAGTTCATTGCTGTTTCTGAACAATGTCATCAGTGTGTCTGTTAGATCGCACAACACAAGGACTATGAATTGGCGTCACACGGCCAATAACTGGAATTTAAAAGTGAAAAGAAACATATGATCAATAAACTGTTAGATGTAGATATACACAGGGATTCTCTTTGTGCCATGAACTTTTCAATGCGCAGCGCAAATGCGTGCTCTGACTCCATATTGCTTTAAGCACATCATTCTGCACCCGGGATGCGCATAAGCGGTTTGTGCTGCTGTTTTCAAGCGTTTCATATTATCATGGCTTTACATACTGAAAGATTATTAATAGCCTATTTTGTTCTGTCGCATCTATCATATCTTGTGGCCCCATTAAAAAGCTGCACAATACATTTAAAATAAACATCTTTTAATCTTAGATTATTATAAATACATATAAGTCTTTACATTTATATATAAATATAAATCAAATATAGTTTTTTCATTTCATAAGAATACAAATAGTAATTTTAAACTTTATTAACATTTAGATTTTATAAAATTACTGTGCAAAGTTTTTTTTTCAAGAATTAGGCTAGCATACTTTTTGCTGCTGAATTATATAGTCACCTAGTTTTTATTTATTTATTGGTCAGTTTATGATTATATAATTCTATTCATTTGTTATTTTTCTCTATAATGTAGTAGTGTGTTTAGTGCATTCTGGATTGTTTAACAAATCAAAGAGTGACCATTAGTTCCACAAATACAGATGTATAGATACAGGCCCCCACTAATTATTCTAGAAATAATCGTTTAAATACTCTACATGTTTGGCCACTTATGAACTATCATTTAGCCTACTATATTTTGTGTACCTAATGTGCCCTACCATCACCAATAAATAAATTACTATTAGAGCACAAAATTGTTTACAAGAGAACAAATTTCTTCATTGATCTAATCACTTAATTTTTGCTCTCAGAATGCACCAGGTTTATGCATTTAAATTTAAAATGTACAAAATTTTCCTCCGGGGGGCATGCCCCCGGACCCCCCTAGAGGGACCGATTTCCACCCACCACAGTCTCACAAAATCCTGTGGGAAACACTGCATCTCGAGTGGCATGAAAGTGATGTAAATGAGTTGCACACTTGCACACTAACAAATTCTTTCATCTTCACTAACAGTGCAAACGCGATATAACTAAGAGATTCGTTGAATAAAACGGGAGTTTTGGCACGTGTCCAGAACTCAGTCACTGATAAACCAACGCTTGTTTGATTGACAGCTCCAACGATCGCAAAGGGAGCATTTTTTGATCACTTTCTTTATATAATTTAATCACTGTTAAAATAACAGATTATTTTCATCCTACTAAGAGAAACAACGTGAAGTTGACCGTTCACTGGTTTGATTTACTGACACAGACAAAGAACATCTGACTGTACATGAATCATTACATATCAGATCAGGCATTGGAACAGTAGGAGTAAAACTGTTACTTACATGTTGTTGAATTACTGTCGAGTCCATATCGTAAAAGTCTGTTTGCAAAGCCTACGCCAAAATGCGATTGGTTTACCAAAGAATCCACAGTGAAATACCGAATAGAAATAAATAAAGCTCAACTGACATTCACATTGTTGAAAATAATTAACCATATTCCTGGCATTAGGATCCTTTGAAAGGTAATGTTATTTTTGTCCTGTTGTATTGCTCTTCTCTCCTTCTCATCTCACTAACACGCCAGTGGGCGGGGCTAACATTGCAATGATGAAGTAGGCGTTGATATCTTATGTGGAGGTGGCGTTTCACCTATCTATGACATAGATAGGCACATTCCAGGATCACTCGTTCAGTGGGATTGGTGTCAATTAAAGCTTTTATTGGACTAACAAGGAAGTTTTCAGTTCTGAGACTTACAGGATATTCTTATAGTACGATGACCTCATATATATCAAAAGCTCAAGGAAAAGTTGATTTCTCAACTCATGATCCCTTTAAAATCACTTTACTTGCGTTAAGATCTAACGATTGGTCAGTCAGATCTGATCATTGCAAATTACCTAGCTACCTATTAAGCCACTGAAACGTCTTAATTGTTTAGCGGGAAAAAAGTCATCTCTTCATCAGTCTTCCATCCCTTCAGATCTTGAAGTTGTGGCCTCCTCTCAAAAGCCATGCCAATATTTAATCTCATTTTAGCATGGGCTCTGTTGCTTTCCCTTTTTGACTGCATACTCTCTGCAGTTCAAGATTTCTTGTTTTTGACAGCAGGTGATTCCACAGATGTCAATGATGATTGCTGTTTAGACCTTTCTAGATTAAAATCAACCATCTAGATGACAAGTTTAACCCTCTGGGGTTGCCGAACGCACTGGCGTGTTCACTTGGATTTTTTTCCTGATAACAGCGAGAAGAAATTAAAATACTCTGTCATTTTTGGTCATGCAGATAAGAGTAAAGTCAAAAGCAAGTCAAAAAAATGAACCAAAACTCAGTGTATACTTGCCACACATTCATGAGAATAATGTATATTGAAAGCTTGAAATGTCTACTTTTAAATGAACCAATTAAAATTGAAAAAAAATATTCTCTGATTATGTAATCTGTATGAAACCAATGAGAGGTAACATCTTTCCAAGCAACTGCATCCTCAGCACACGCCACGTAGTAGCCGGGTCTTCTTCTTTCTGATTACGGATGTGACGTAACCACACAAAGTTGAGTGACCTCAAACTGACATTTCCCTCAAAATTGGAACATCAGCTCAAATTATTAGTCATTTTTATAAAGCTTACTTTGCAATTCAGGGTAAGGTATAGGGAGAGTTTTGAAAACTGATGCTTTATGTACTTGCTCAATAACTGATTTTTGTTTTCTTTAACCACAAAAAGTTATATCCTACAGCTTTAACTTTGAAATTGGAACATTCTTTTAATGAAACTGAAGTACGCATTTATAACTGGGTGATATTCAGAAGAAGAAAAGTGAAAAAACTTTCACTTTTTGACCTCTGACTACATCTGTCATTTTTGACCGTAATCAAAACTCTGCTGCCAAACTGGCTTTCGTCCTTCAGAAATGTGTTCAGATCTCTTCCTAGAGCTGCCAAATTAATACTCATGAACCTGTTCTTGGTCTATAACGCAGCCAGGAAACCTGTATCTCCATCCAACCACATGCCTCTGGCCAGGCCTCTGTGGTCATGTGTTCTCCCCATCCTTGTGAAAATATTCCAAAGCTAGATATAATTAACTTTGTTATAAATAACAAAGAATAATATAAATAAAATAAAAATAAATATAATATAAAATACATTTTATATTAAATTATATTAAATGTATTTATATACATATATAGTTTTTAATATATATTTTCATTAATATTTTATAAGCTATATTATCTCCTTCCACAACATATGCATGTTCTTCATGTGTATCCGAAGGTTAGTCTGTAAGGTTTTGATACTCTATTGGTCAAACAACTTTTCGTTATACAAATTTACTGGTCAGAGTTTATAAACTTCATTTGATAGAAAGCAAAAGGCGTAACTTCTACACATATGCTTTTGTTTCCACTGTCCTTATTCGCATGTGTTTTAATGGAAATGAATAGAAGTCTGCTTTGACCGTACATTCACCTGTGGTAAAATCATCGTAATGCGTTTCAAAATATGCCTTGATCTGCGGTTCTTAGTGGTATTGTGTTTCCATTGGTGTTTTTTGGCTTCATTTTGGTTCTTGATTTATATCTTTTTGTACCTATCAGCTGACACGACACATTATATACATAACCTTTGGTCCTTCCACTCTTTCCACCAATAACAGTAATGCTGTGAGTGACGGTTGTTTTGGCTTCTGTATCAGAGTCTGAAATGTGTTGGAGATTCTTCTTCATCAAGCTTCATCAAAACAGCTTGTTGCACAGTGGAGCAAGGCTTATTTGAGTTGGCAGGCTGATGGCAGCAAGCAGAAGAAAAAACGTACAACTTCCCGTTTCTACTGAATTACATCCAGCTCGCTGCTTCTAGGTATTGAAAATCTGTCAGTAAGCTGCTCGTTTTTACAGTCATGGTTTCTGTTCGAGTGTGTGTTCTGCTCTACCTCAAAGTCCATATACAGGTCAACCTGTTCACTCTTGCTCCTTTTTCCTTGTCCTTTCTTTTTGTTTTAGCCATTTTTTCATTAATCTCCCTTTTCTTTCCGTTTCATTATTTCCTTTTTATTTCTCATTCTCTGTTTTATTTCTTTCACTCATTCTCTCTCTACTCTGGAAAGAGCCTTTCAGCAAGGTTAGTGTTTTTAGAGCAGGGTGGAGGGAAGCCACACAGCTAGATCTACACCAAAGCAAAACGGCCAATTAACTTTCTATTTAATCATAAATAAAATTGTATTGGACATATTCCATAATGATCCGTGGCATTTTGTGCTTAAGTTATTATTAATATATATATTTGTTGACTTTTCATTTTGTCAGATGCTGCATTTTTTTGCTCTGAAGTTCACATTCTGCTAATTTCAGCAGCTTAAAGAAAATGAGAAGATCCTGTTCAGATGGTGGTTCAACACAGTATTTCTCAAGCGTGTGATACAAAGTTAATGTACCAATGTGCATAATAGATTTAGACTTAAAAATGCGGTTGGAAAGTCTCAAAGGTTTCTCAGCAAACTTAGTCAAAGCTCTAAACTCAGCACACTGCACCGTGCACATTTAGGGGCAGTCGTGGCCTAATGGATAGAGAGTCGGACTTGTAACCCAAAGGTCATGGGTTCGAGTCTCAGGTCCGGCAGGGATTGTCGGTGAGGGGAGTGAATGTCCAGCGCTCTCCCCACCTTCAATACCACGACTGAGGTGAGACCCTTGAGCAAGGCACCGTATCCCCAACTGATCCCCGGGCGCCGCAGCAATGGCTGCCCACTGCTCCGGGTGTGTGTTCACGGTGTATGTGTTCACTGCTGTGTGTGTGCACTTGGATGGGTTAAATGCAGAGCACAAATTCTGAGTATGGGTCACCATACTTGGCCACATGTCACTTCACTTTCACTTTCACATTTATGTATTTTTAAGGAAATTTTACATGTTGCGCCTATGTGCAGTTTCCATAAACACTAGAAGAGGTATGGGACATGCAAGCAGATTTTTGTATTCCATGTTGCATGTAAGTGATAGCTATAAAGTAACATTATTAAAAAAAATTAAAGGGTTAGTTCACCCAAAAATTTAAATAATGTAATTTAGTACTCACCCTCATGTCGTTCTACACCCCTAAGACCTTCGTTCATTTTCGGAACACAAATGAAGATATTTTTGATAAAATCCATTGGCTCAGTTTGTTTTGTTTGTGAATAAAAATCGCCACTTGTACATATTTAGCTTTGTGCAATCATAAAAGAGAAGTCTAGCAACTGCGTTTCATCCACATATTAGATACAATATAATTGTGTTGTATGTTGCCCTGTTAAGAGGCTAATGGCTACACCACACTGTCCTGCATGGGAAATTCTCAATGGCACACTGCCCAATGATGTTCAGTTCCTACTGTCTTATATTTTCTAGGATAAATCTGACCTCATAAAAATTAATTTATGGTGGATTAGTTCCAGGACTCTGAAACAGACAGAAAAACACAGCAAATCATAATACATTTTTACATTTACATTTAGTCATTTAGCAGACGCTTTTATCCAAAGCGACTTACAAATGAGAATAGTAGAATCAAGTCAAGTCAACATGAGAACAACAGTATGTAAGTGCTGTGTGAAGTCACAGTTATGTCAGTAAAGTGCTCGTAGTAAGGAATTTTTTTTTTTTTTTTAAATAAATACACACATAGATGGAAGAAGAATAGAAATCAAAGTGCTACTATTACTGGGTCAAGTGCTGACGAAAAAGATATGTCTTTAGCATTTTTTTGAAAATGGCTAGAGACTCAGCTGCTCGGATAGAACGTGGCAGGTCATTCCACCAGCCAGGAACAGACCCGGAGAAGGTTCGTGAGAGCGATTTTGTGCCCCTTTGTGATGGCACCACAAGGCGCCGTTCACTTGCAGAACGCAAGTTTCTGGAGGGCGCGTAAGTCTGAAGTAGTGAGTTAAGGTATAGCGGAGCAGAGCCAGCGGTCGTTCTGTAGGCAAACATCAGAGCCTTGAATTGGATGCGAGCAGCTACTGGCAGCCAATGCAGACTGATGAAGAGAGGAGTGACGTGCGATCTCTTCGGTTCGCTGAAGACCAGTCTTGCTGCAGCATTTTGGATCAGTTGTAGAGGCTTGACAGTGCATGCAGGAAGGCCAGCCAAGAGAGCATTACAGTAGTCCAGTCTGGATAGAACAAGAGCTTGGACAAGAATTTGTGTGGAATGCTCCGATAGGAAGGGTCTAATCTTCCTGATGTTGTACAAGGCAAATCTGCAGGACCGGGCTGTTGTTGCAACGTGATCTGTGAAGCTTAAACAATCATCCATCACCACTCCAAGGTTCCTGGCTGTCCTGGAAGGAGTAATGGTTGACGACCCAAGTTGAATTGAAAGGTTATGATGAAGTGTTGGGTTGGCACCGACCACAAGCAGTTCCGTTTTTGCAAGGTTGAGTTGAAGGTGGTGGTCCTTCATCCAGGCAGAAATGGCTGTCAGGCAGGCTGCGATGCGACCAGCAACCGTCGGATCATCTGGTTGAAATGAGAGGTAGAGTTGTGTGTCATCAGCATAGCAGTGATAGGAGAAACCATGATCTTGAATGACAGATCCTAGTGATGACATGTAGATGGAGAAGAGAAGTGGTCCAAGCACAGAGCCCTGAGGTACCCCAGTAGCAAGATGATGTGATTTGGACACCTCACCACTCCAAGATACCCTGAAGGACCTACCTGAGAGGTAAGACTCAAACCACTGGAGTGCGTTTCCCGAGATGCCCTTCGACATGAGTGTCGACAGGAGAATCTGGTGGTTAACTGTGTCAAAAGCAGCAGACAGATCCAGCAGGATGAGTACTGATGATTTTGAAGTTGCTCGTGCCAGTCTCAGGGCATCAGTAACTGAGAGCAGGGCAGTCTCAGTTGAGTGGCCACTCTTGAAACCGGACTGGTGGTTGTCAAGGAGGTTGTTCTGTGTGAGATAAGTAGACAGTTGGTTGAATACAACTCTCTCAAGTGTCTTAGCAATGAAAGGAAGAAGGGATACTGGTCTGTAGTTTTCCAGAAGTGCTGGATTCAGAGTTGGTTTTTTAAGCAGTGGGGTAATCCTAGCCTGCTTAAAAGCTGTGGGAAATGTTCCAGTTTGAAGGGAAGAATTGATAATGTGAGTGAGTGCAGGTAGAATTGAGGAGGAGATGGCCTGGAGAAGATGAGTGGGGATAGGGTCTAGCGGACAGGTAGTAGGGTGATTTGAGAGGATGAGTTTGAAACCTCTACCTCAGATAGCATGGAGAAGGAGGGGAGGGTTTGTGTGTTTTCCGTTAAGATGTTATTTTCAGTGTGTGGTGTGGAGAATTGGCCGCTGATGGTTGTTATTTTATGTGTGAAGAATGTGGCAAAGTCATCGGCTGTAAGAGCTGATGTGGAAGGAAGGGGTGGAGGGCTAAGAAGAGATGAGAAGGTTTTGAAAAGTGTGCGGGAGTCAGTTGAATTGTTAATTTTAGTGTGATAGTATGATGTTTTAGCATTTGAGACATCAGTAGAGAAAGAAGAAAGGAGTGACTGATATGAGCTAAGGTCAGTAGGAGCTTTAGATTTGCACCACTTCCTCTCTGCAGCCCTGAGTCTAGACCGATGCTCACGGAGAGCATCAGAGAGCCAGGGGGCAGAGGGGGTGGCGCGGGCTGGTCTGGTTAAAAGGGGGCAGAAGTCATCTAAGCAAGATGTTAGAGTGGTGCAAAGAGTGTCAGTAGCACTGTTAGTGTCCAGTGATGAGAACTGGTTAGGGGGAGGAAGTGTGGATGAGACCAAAGAGGATAGGTGGGATGGTGAGAGGGAGCGTAGGTTTCGGCGGAAAGTAACATGGGGTGGAGTGCGTGTTGAGTTAGGGGTCAGGTTGAGTGTAGAAGTGATGAGAAAGTGGTCTGAGGTGTGTAGTGGAGTAACCAGTGCATTGTCGGTGGAGCCACAGATGGTTAGTAATTTAAATACAGTATAGCATAGTTCTAGTGATTGGTAGTATTAGTATATGAAATGTAGAACATTTTATTTTATGTATTGATTTAGCTAATTACAGGTATTTTTGATTGCAGGTCCAGTATTAGTGTGAAAAAAAGATTTGTTAAATATATCATATCTATGACGCATTGTGTCCTGTTCCCGTTCCATCAACTCTGCTGCCTCTTTCTACCACCTTTTAAATAAAATTCTAAAAAGCACAGTGAGTATGGAGCTGTGACATTCATCAGAAGGAGTGAGGTGTCTGTCTCACTCCAGATCTTCTACATTTTCTCCCAGATAGAGAAAGTAGATTATAAACTTTAGTACTTGATCCTACTATTTCCAGGAAATGCACCAAAGCTACTAGAATCAGTTGTGTTTGTTCCTCTGAAAGAGTTTGTGTATCAGTCCATAAATCCCAAAGACCTAAGTAGTATGGTTCTACTCATATCAAAATAGCGATGTGACGTGTAGCCAAGTATGGTGTCCTATACTTGGAATTGATGCTCTGCATTTCACCCATCCAAGTGCACACACACAGCAGTGAATATTGAACACACACCCGGAGCAGTGGGCAGCCATTTTTGCTATTGGCATCTTGGGGAGCGATTGGGGGTTAGGTGCCTTGCTCAAGGGCACCTCAGTTGTGGGTAATGAGAGTGAAAGGAGGCGCTGTTCATTCACTCCTTTCAGCTACATTTCCTGTATTTAGACTTGTCTTGAACCTGTGATCTTTGGTTACACACACACAATATACTTGCAGAATAGTGGGACCATATTACTGAGTTTGGGGTCTTTGGGATTTATATCTCATTTGGACATTATAATAAAGCAATAAGCCCCAAGAAGCCGTGGTTTACAGTGAATTCATAACAACTAAGGGGCGTTGTTAGGTACAACATGGAGCTGTTACAAATTCACGGTAAACCACGGCTTCACAGGGCTTATTGCTTTTATAAAACGGTACCACACAATACAAATATTAAAGCCCAAAAAATATATCAATGCAACTTTCATGAAGTAAAAATCATTAAAAGGCTTCCTTTTGCTGGAAAAAATAGTCCTTGACCGTGAACAGCAACAGAAGTTACATTTATTACACCGTTAGATAGCGACAAAGGTTGTTTTTATGAGCAAGTCACTCAGTTGCAAAGACTTTTTTATATTGAAACTTATTGTGAACATGGAACAAGACCATGAACAAGACGCAAATGCTTTGACTAGCGCTGTCAGTGTCAGCAGGGCACAGGATAAATCATTGAATGTTAAAAGGACAAGATCAAAGCAGACATTCAAACTGATTTTTATTATGAATATAGGACCTGAGGGAAAATTCTAAATTTGAATGCAGGAATTACACTCGGCCACTCGATATCTCTCTCACAATACTCTTCTACATAACGCAGTAAGCTTCAGTGAACAAAATCAATAGAGAACAAACAGATGTTTACGTTGCTAAGACAGATATAGCAACATACACACTCAGTGGCGCAGCGATACTTATGTAATGCGGTCAGCTGTATGTTTTCAGGAATTTTACAATGGCTTCGACCGCGGCTCAACCAATCAGAATCAAGGGCCGGAACTATCCGTTTTATAATAAGCAAATTTACGTTCCTGCAATAACTCCAATAGCACTTGGACAAAACCCTTCCCCTGAATAAATTATTGTATCCATTTGAAAAATATCCTCCTATAAAAATGCAGTTTATATTTTTCAAACAAATTTTTTTTTTTTCTGATTCCTAAAATATTTGATATGTATCATCTAGAGATGGTCATGACAAAAAGTTAAGAAATGTTTAGGCTAGAAATTGTATGAAAAGTTTTTTTTTGTTTTTTTTTTTTTTAAAGAATTTTTATTCATCAAATCTTTGATGAAAAAATTTCTTTTTTTTTTTAGGTGTGATTGTTAATGACTCAATGGACCTGTATCCTCTCAAAGTAAAACCTTAATTAAATTTCTTAGACTTAGACATCAGAGAATGCAAGCATTTGAACAGGAAAGTTTGGAACATATCTTGTGAGTGCTATCTTATAAACATACATGCCACATTTCTCCTATTTTATGGAACTAGGGGGCACTGTAACTTAAGAAAATCCTCGAAACTGTGTAACTTTGATCAAAGAACTTAATCCACAACAATTGCATCCACATGATCTGTTTTTTCCTATTTTGTAATTGTGGTCCAGTCTGCTTAGACACAAATTGTTGCCGCTTGTGGCTATATTTTTGTGGTAATCATACAGATGTTGGCAAACATGGACCTACTAATTCAATCGTTAAGTCCTTAGATGTTGTGTGATTTAGCCACAGCTACCAGCACACACACAAACCACACATTTCTGACCACTATAAATCCCACATACATACCACAAAACGACAGCAGGAGAATACTTTCACATATCGCCTGCTGCTCTCTCTGTATATCACGCTTTCTCTCTCTAGGATCATGCGCCAAGACTGTTTTTAATGTTTTATTGCGTTTGAAAGTCTTGGAATTTTATTACAAATGATGATCTTGTGTAATGATTTGGTTTGTTGTGTATTTCAGAGATCATTGATGACATTACTCAGCTTGTGGACAAGACGGACAGCCGCATCAAAAACGAGACGCGCAGAGTCAGGCTGTTGGACAAGAAGTCCACATCCTGTGGTGAGTGTTCTGCCACTGTAGCCCTGGTTTTATGTACTCTGCATCAAGAGCCCTGCAACAATAAGCCTGTCCATCATTCAGATTTATGGCCATCTCTTTCTCTCTCTGTCCCTTTCTTCTCCCTACTGCGTCTAGAGCAGTCTTCAGAACTGAAGGGATTAAAGCGCACTGCCTGTAAATGGCAAACTCAGAACTGCACATTATGGTCAGTCTCAGTGCTGTGAGCTCTTACAGGGCCATCTGCATGTGATCTGTGAGTTTGTTATTGGAGCGGCAGTAAAGGTGAGATCAGGCAGAGACATTTAGAGAGGTCATTTATACAGATCTTTGGTTCTGCAAGACATTATTTTACATCTGTGTACTTCAGAGTACTTTCTTCTATGATCTAATTTTGTCTTTGTTAGAGATAATTCACCCAAAAATACAAATTTATGTCATTATTTACTCTTCCTCATGTTGTTTCAAACATGTATTACTGACTTTCTTCTGTGGAACACAAACGGTGAGTTTTTGAAGAACGTTCGGTATTTAAATTATGTGTTTAGAACAACATTTGAGCTGAGTATAATGATGACAGAAGTTTAATTTATGGGTGAACTATTCCTTTAATTGCATTTTCTGTGATGTGATCAATGACTACAGCCTCTCATATTACTCAAGTTTTGTGCACGCCAACCATGTCTGGAGCACTTAAATCATTTCACATGTGGTAAATGTTGAAGCATGTCTGCATACTCAAGCAGCAGACACAAAGTATCTGTCTTCATTAAGCTCTTCATTAAAGAAATACTTCTCCCAAAAATCCTATCAATATTTACTCACCCTCATGTATGAACTTAAAAAAGACTTAGAAAAGCCGCTCTTTTTTTTTTTTTTTTTTTTCTTGCTGTGAAAGAGGATGGTGATCATGGGTTGTCAAACCTGGTGCAATGCATCTGGACATAACATATCTGAATAGATGCAAACTTAAGATGTTCTTTGAATAACTCAAATTTTAGCCTGTTCCTCACACAAGACTATCATATGACTTTCTGAACATAGTACTGTATCTGTTTGCATTACTTTTTTTGTTCATTTTTCCTTTTCCTTTTTGTTCCTTTTTGGATCTTGACAGCCACTCTTCACAATATTTTACAGTTCTACAATATTGTAAATTCTGCATTATTACATTATGAAGAGCAGCTTAAAGGTTTAGTGCACCCAAAAATGACAATAATGTCATTTATTACTCACCCTCATGTCATTCTACACCCGTAAGACCTTCTTTCATCTTCGGAACGCAAATTAAGATATTGTTGATGAAATCCAGTGGCTCAGTGAGGCCTCTATTGAGAGCAAAGCCATTCAAACTCTCAAGGTCCATAAAGGTACTAAAAACATATTTGAAACAGTTCATGTGAGTTCAGTTGTTCTATCTTAATATTATAAAGCAACAAGAAGAAACATTTCAAAACACTGCTTCATGAAGCTTCTGAGCTTTATGAATCTTTTGTTTCAAATTAGTGATTCGGATCTCCTATCAAACAGCTAAACTGTTGAAATCACGTGACTTTGGCCCTCTGATTCACTGATTCGATTCGTAAAGCTCTGAAGCAGTGTTTTGAAATCGGCCCATATAGATATTGTTGAAAAGTTTTTTTGTTTTTTTGGCGCACAAAAAGTATTCTTGTCGCTTTATAATATTAAGATAGAACCACTGAACTTACATGAACTGTTTCAAATATGTTTTTAGTACCTTTATGGATCTTGAGAGTTTGAATGGCTTTGCTCTCAATAGAGGCCTCACTGAGCCATTGGATTTCATCAACAATATCTTAATCTGTGTTTGGAAGATGAATGAACTTACGGCTGTAGAGTGACATGAGGGTGAGTAATAAATTACATTATTTTCATTTTTGGGTGAAATAACCCTTTAAACATTCGGCTAAAGATCTCATTCTTCTGCAGAAGAAAGTCATACCTCTTCTCCTGTTGTGTTCCAGTAAAAATGTTAGCATATTTTCAATTTTGGGTGAACTAATTCTAATGCTGATGTCTTTGGGTGATAAAAGATCAATTTGCTGTCACTACAAACCTTTTGGTGTGCCACTGTTTTTACACTTAACAAATGTTTTTTGAAAAACTTTTGGGAGAGCTGTTGCTTTAAGAGAGCTGACATGCCAGTAGAACTTTTATTTACAGGGCTTTTCACTATCTCAAGTTACATCAAGACATTATTTATTAAATAAGCTCCTCGTAGAAGACGTGGAATTGATCGTGAATTCATTTTTATTATAACCATGAGCATGTGCAGGGTGTGAATAATAAAACTGATCATTTTTCTATAGTGACAGCCAGTTTGACTACATCACTTCTGCTTGCCCTATAAAGATCCGTCTTGAATTTCCCTGGGAAATAAATGGATTGCTGTGCTTTGTCCTGCTCCTCTAATGTGACATATAATTGCATTTGTTTGTCCAGAGGACTCTACAGACTAAAGTTTGTTTGCAGATCCCAGAGCTGGAGGCCAGAGTTGCCGAGTTTTGCATTGATTCTCTTTTTCGCTCCTTTATTTCTCTACCCCTCTTCTTGTCCCGTGTCTGCTTTTAACACCTAACCATATTCATGTATTCTGTGAAGGGGGGTGAAGAGGAGGGTTGATGAATGGAAAAATTCCTCATTGCCTTGTCGCCCGTACCCCACTATTTTTTTCTTTTCTTTCAACTTCTGTTCCCTGACTCACTTCACTCCTCATGTTTCCCAACTTTGTTTGACACTTGTCTTTGTCTTGTAGAAAGAAATTGTTGAAAATATAACATGCCACAACACTTTTAAGGTCTCTCTAGCTGTCTAATCTTTCACTCCTGTGAACACACAAGGTTTATACAGTATTTATCTCCTGTGTCATTCTTATTTTCAGACTGTATGGGTGTTCACATTATACTGTACTTTCTAAAAGAGGATATTTTTCATACAATATCAGTTGTCAGTTGAAGATTCATATTCTTTGTCTACAGTATGTGTCTACAATTATTTTCTGACCTTTTGACACTCAGAATATTAGAATAGTTTAGTTTATTCCTTAAAAAAAAAAAAAAAAAACGACAATTAATCATCCATCTAGTTTAAACTGCCTTAGTTTTGATGTGTGTCATCTGAAAGCCAGAGGAAGAACATGCTATGGGTTTTTACACATAGCAATAAAGTATCTTGTTCTCACCAAGACTGCATTTATTTGATCAAAAATACAGTTAAAAGAGTAATATTATGAAATAACGAATGCATTTTAAAATAACTGTTATTTTAATTATTTATTTATTTACTCAAGATACATGATTCTTCAGAAATTATTGTAATATTCTTATTATCAATGTTGAAAACGGTACTGCTCAATATTTTAAACCATGATACATTGTTTTTCAGGATTCCTTGGTGAACAGAAAATTTTTAAAAAAGCATTTATTTAAAATCGAAATCTTTTGTAACTTTATAAATGTCTTGCTGTCCCTTTTGATCAATTAAATGTATCCTTGCTGAACAAAAGACTAAAAAATCAAATTCTAAACTTTTGAACAATAGTGTATAGATAGATAAACCATTTGACTTCAGTTTAGAATACAACCGACATGTGAACTTTAGTGCTGCAGTCAAATGCTAAATTAAAAGCCAAATGTGTCGTGATATTGCACTGTAAAACCTGATAAGTTCAGAGTACTCAAATTATTGTAGACACCGATTACCTCAGAAAATTTAAGTGAAGCAACTCAAATCTTCAAGTATTGAATAATTATGAATAACACTTAAGTCAAACTGATTTTTTTTAAATTTGAGTTTTATTTAATGTTTAAGTCCACTGTACTTAAAACTATTGTTTACCATAATGTTTCTTATTTTTCAATTATTTTGATGCAGTGGTTGTAAAACCCAGTAAGTTCAGAATACTCAAAACATTCAAGTAAACAACTCAAAGATTATTTTATTAGAACTTAAAAAATATATATATATATACTGCACAAATTCGGTAATTATAATTTAATTGAAATATTGAATAAACTAACACCTTTATGGTTAAGTGAGATAACAACTGCGCACCAGCATGCACTAATGTAACCATCAAAGTGATTATCACTATTTACTTGCACTGTTAATCAACATGCATATATAGCCTTGATGTTTCACAGCCCATTCTCAACCTAACCACCTAACCCTAAAAACTTAAACAGAAACACTTTTAAATACCAAAATAACAGAACACTCTGACAACAGACTCTTCTGATAACGTCGGTTATGTCAGTAACATCGGCAACGACGTGACATGGATGACGTCACTTTATATCGCTCAGTAATCTTAAAAATAATAATTTAAGTATAAGCATTTACTTATATTTTTTCAGAAAATATAATTGTTTTAAGTTGCATCAATGGTTTGGAATGTATGAAGTCTGATGGAATCTATTCATGTAATTTGTTTTTAATTTGTTTACATTCTACAACCAAATACTTTACAACCATACTCTTTGAAAAGATGAAAAAGAAAAAAAAAGACTAGGAACAACACTGACAGGCAGATCAAAATCATCTGTTCAGAAAATGATAGATTTCTAGCCCATCTTTTGTTTGGAATCTTCTAGCCCCTGACTATGACAAGTTGAAGTTTAGAGTTTTGCAGGTCTCTTTTTCTCCCTCGTCTTTGATTTTAAATAAATAAAGGACACTTGGGAAGAATGTGTGTCCTTTGTTCTGCCCCTGGGTGGCCTCACAGGTCTTCTGCCCTCTGTGCACACTAATCTATTTGTCTAGCAAATATTATTGTTGTCATTGGGGCAGCGTGATTGGGTTACAGAGCTTATTTGATTGCTTATAGGACTGTGACAGTTTCTCAGAGGTGAAAAAGAGGAGCAAACAGACGAGCCTGGCTGTGAAGCTCACTTTAAAGTCTCACAGTGTGAATGAGGGTTTGTTTTACACAGTTCTCTTTAGGCTCATTTAAATCTGAATGACATTTTGGCATTTGGCATTTTATACAGAAAAGATAATGTTCACTTGGAAAGTTTTTCCATCATGGTAAAGGGTTTTCTACGGGTTTACTAGTTCAATGAAGATTGGTGGACCATATTTTCTTTTTGATGCTTGATATTTCACTTCTCTTGCCAGTTTTCTGTTAAATAAATCAGTAATTTTCCAGTAGGATGGGGGTCTGTTTTTTGTAACTGTGACATTGTTCCTAGTCACTGTAAAAAAAAAAAAAAAAAAAAATTGGACAATTGCCGGCTGTGTGGCGTTATTTCCTAACTCATGCCCTGCCCGCAGCAGGCTTTGGTGGGTTGGTATTTCATAATACCAGCGCGAGTTAGTTTAGCACAGCTTCCTTTTACCCTGTGCTTCAGTGCTGGCCAGCTGGCGCTATGATCTCCAGTGGGAATGCACAGCCACCGAGCCAAACTATGAGAGAAATGTAAACTAAAGTACTGAATCAGGCTGCAAATACATTACCAGCCAGTGTCCATGACGAACGGCGCATATGTCAAAAATCCCGTCTGATTAGCTGAGATAAGCATGTTTTGAAATTACGTGACAGATGATGGCATGTCTGCTTATAGAGTTTGCACAAACAAAGGAAGCACTGAAGTTAGATACGCTCCAGACAAACATAGTCAGAAAATATGTAAAAGAGTGAATTTGAAAACGTTTAGGATGATTTTAGAGAAAGCATTTTAGTTTGTCATTCTAGTTTTAAAGGATATATTTTATTAGCTGTAATGTTTTGTCTTTTTATGTTATTAAAATTAAACAATTAAAAATAGGAAAGGATCATTTTATTTAACATTTTATAACTAGTTTAAAATGTATTAATTATTATAAAAGGTTACGTCTTAAAATCAGGAAAATTCTACTTTTTTCTTACACTTTTTTCATAACACATATTTCCAGTAAATGTGGTATTTATGTATACAGTATTTATTTATTTTCTTTGTTTAATTACAAAGACTTGTTGTCCCTAATATTTGTCATTTCCGTTACTAACGTCATACCAAACTTTTTGTAAATTCAAAACTTAAATAACTGATATGCCTAATTTGCATATAATTCTAATGGGATCTATTTTGTGTTATCCAATAGGATATTGAATATATCAAACAAAAAGTGACGTATCATTACCATCACAGACAATATCGGTAACAATTTATTTTAGGGTCTTTTAACTAGTTGCTGATTAGCATGAATATTACTAGAATATTAGCTGTTTATTAGTACTTATTATGCACATATTAATGCCTTATTCTACATGACCTTATTCTACATTCTTAATCCTACCCAATACCTAAAAAACAAACTTACTAACTATTAATAAGCAGTAAATTATGAGTTTATTGAGGAAAAAGTCATAGTTAATAGTGAGTATGTGTTCCCTATGTTACCACAATATCAAATTCCACATCATACAATGTACCAAAATCCACTTGAAGGTTGATGAGGATTTGGAGATTTTAAAATGCTTTAAATATTTTAAAATAGATGAAAAATATTTCTTTAAAGATTTTAAAAGATCAGCCTTAGATCGAAGAATCACCAATTAAACATGACAGTTAAAATTAGCCTGCTTTTGGCAATTGACGTAGCTAAAGTGTATAATTGTATTAAATTTAAGCACTAATAAAACACACCCATATTCAATCATTAAATGCATTAATATTAATAAATGTAAAACTTCAGTTTGATTAATCCACAAAGCAGTTCAAGCTTAACTGATGTAGAATTAATATAGAATGTTCAGACACAGTTGAGAATTTATTGGCATTTCGCAACTTCAAACGTTGTTCATTTAATTCAAATTTTGAGTCAGAGTATTGTAATAGCTGATCTACAACACATGTAAGAATGTTCTGGTTGATGTAAGTGACTCACAGGAGATGAGACATCCTCTCCAACACCTTCCTGGAATTCCTCTAGTGACACAGAGTATATGAGAAATTTGACTATCAGAAGGATTAATGAAAGGCAGATGCATCGCTTAAAGTTTCACCACATTTTGTTTGTCATTCTCACCCTCAGTTAGTGTTGATCTTGAGTTTGAATTATACACAGGGCCAAGAGTCCCATCTAGGAGTCATTACTGTGTTTATTTTAATGAGTAATTAATGAAAAATGCAAATAATGAATGAAATAAAATGAATAAACCATTAAAATTATAGTTAGGAATTTAAGAGTTTCAGGAAGTCAAAAATTATAATTTTAGTCGCAGAGGACATACAACAGATTTTTTGAAGTTTTTGCGGTGCAGCTGGTAGGGATGCACATGTGCTAAAGATCAGTCATGTCTTTGCATGGTAAATTATGAATTTAAATGTCCACATGCACAACGATTCACTGTTAGGGTATCTTCTACTCAAAGAGTGTTGGTTCATTCTAATGTTTTGTGTGTGTTTTTGTATCAGGGATGTGGGTGGTGATTGTTCTTCTCCTCATCGCCATTATTGTCGTGGCGACTTGGCAATGAAGAGGATGTTTCTGAAGAGAAGACAGCACAGATACGGACCACAGAGACTATATATAAATAAAAAAAAGTGTGTTCGGGGGTTAACGAGGGATTCACGCAGCTTCCGAGCAGGATGTATAGGTATACACATCCCTCCAGACTCCTCTCCTATCCCCTTTTCTGCATTTATGAAAGTAATGGAACCCATGACTGGGTTAAAGCCAAGGAATGGACCACTATGAAGAACTGAAATTCTTAGCTCCTCAGATAATGATCAAAGTAGGATTTGGAATGGAAAGAAAAATAGAAAAGAGCTTTGAAAGGTTTTGAATATTATTATGAATATAACCATGAGCTTGAGATGCACCAAGGGGGGAAAACCCATTTAAATTCTTTGTTTGGCAGTAAAGAAAATGATCTGTATCCATCATGTAAACAAGGTCTGTGAGTCACAATGCAATACAGAATCTTGAGCTCCGCTGTTGGGTTAAAATATACAAGTACTTCTCTTTCATTATCTATTCAAATGCATTACAGTTCAGATTCTGTTTTTTAAGTAGAAAAAAAATCAAATAAATATGTGATTTTCTTAACACTTTTCTGTATTTTTTCCCCCAGAGAATGTGACTTAGACATTCTTATGTTAGAAATTCTAATAAATAAAATTAAGACAACCTGGTCTCAACTGCTTCATTGGTAAAATCTTAAAATTGGAATTGTTGCAAATGTATTTATATTTATAATGTATATGTATTTATTAATGTTATTTAATATTTGTCACATGTTCAGTTCTTATTTCCTTAAATCTTTATTGTAATATCTAAATGATTACATGAATAAATACAAATTTATTAAACCAAATTTATAAGCAGGAAAAAATGAGAACGCACACTAGTAATGTTTTGAGATTTTATTCCAAATGAATGCTGAATGTAGTTCTACCAGGTTGGTGTTCAGTAGTTATTTTGCCCTCTGGATTTTAATCACAACCATCTAAACAACCACAAACTGTATAAAAAAAACAAAACAAAAAAAACAATCGAACAAAAAAGATAAAAAGAAAAAATCCACAATGTCTTGTGTCATTAAATATTTTCTTATAATAACCATAATATATTAGTATGCATTGTAAAACAATATTGCAGACGTCTTGTATTTGTCACAGCTAAATTTACAATTCATAATATGAACAAGAAGCAATGTATGTAAGGTCTGCTGGTAATGTCAAATACATGAGCCATCTTTCCACTGCTGCGAAAAATAAAAACTGAACATAAATTTACATCGTTGTAATACTTAAAATAAAAATGAGTGTGCACTAAGATACTGAGTGCCAAACAAAATACATTTACATGTGGTATTACGAATATTGTTTGTAACCGGTAAATACATCATATGTATAAATATCTGTATGTCATACATTGTGTACATTTACAAGAAGTAATCATTGAGTTTAGATGATAATTACTGCACACGTAACCGTTCATCGAATCCGTCTTTTCTTTCTTTTTTTTGGTATTTGATACTGAAATGGTCAGTTCTTGCAGTTTATTTTCTTAATGATCTGTGAAGGACTGACCACACCATCAAACGTTAAGTGACCTCTCAAAGATCAGTGAAAAAGCTGTACTTTAGAGAACTTCTGTCTCATCAGTAACAG
>RJVU01079141.1:2033586-2063519 GCA_003731715.1 Anabarilius grahami
TCTCACAGTGAAGAGAATTCTCTGTTGTAATGAAACATTACTGTACATGCATTCCTACATTCACAGACCCTAAATGGACATGGACATGTTAAAGGAGAGATGCTGTCGCTTTACAAAACTAAATACTAGTTCATGAATACTAGTTAAAGGTAATTCGTACACTTCTAAATACTGTTTTACACACAAGGAAAAATACTAACTATACACACCATTCTATACCAACACTTTTAGGACTTACGAAAAGGCCTGTTTATACACTGGACTCATCGCACTGAAGTTCTGTTTTAACAAAAGAACGTCATCGTCCATGTCTGGACTATAAACACTTGAATCAGAGCATCAAATGGAGCAAGAAATGATGTCATCTACCTCAATCATCATGTCTTATACAAAAATATACATGGTGGTTTTATTCCAAGTTCAAAAATAATTGTAAATGCATGCTAATAATTTTAGGGTTTGTACAAGCATGCCATTACATTTTTAGCATTTTCAACAATTATGAGTACAGATTTTTTTTTTTTTTTAGACTCACACACATGGCTTAAACAGACATTGTTTTTTTGTTTTTGTTTTTAAAAATCGTCAATTCTAAATGTAGCCTATATTAGTGGGGACTTTTGAAGAAAATAGGCGCTACTTAAAAAATGTACAGAGCTTCTTTTCAGCAATTGTTAGGTGATTCTTTAACCTTGAAGTAGTGAACTGCAAGCCACCTACAATGAAAAGGCAATCAGAAACATAAACTTTAAACAGAAACCGTTGATTTTCTTTTGTCGTGCATTTGCTGGGACAGTTTCGGAGTCTGTAGCAGTCTGGGCAAACCCAGCAGCACCAGTCTTCAAAAATTAGTAGTGTTATATGAATTATACATGTTACACTGTACAAGAGCTTTCCTATATTTTCTTTTTCTCTCTTTTTTTGCATCTGAATTCATTGATGATGTTAAACCATGCAACTTCATGAAAATCGCAAAAACTAATAATGCTGAATTAATTATAAAACATAATATGCACCAATATATCCATTCAATTGTTTTTCATGCAGTGTTGTTACAAAGTGATATTTTTTAAAAATACTTTTCAGACCTTGAAAAAAGAACCTTTTAAATTGGCTAAAGAAGACCAAAATTGTTTTGATGTCTGTCATATTAAAAAAAACCTACTGAAATTTTCTGGAATGTTGGCATCTCAGATGCCATTATGCATAAGTTAGAACGCTAAAGCTCACTGATGAAAATGTTTTTTGTTTAGTTTTTTGTATTGAAGAGGCTTGCTTAAGGACTATTCCTTTAAATATTGTTAACATTTTTTTTACCTTAAAAATTTGTTTTAGAATAAGCAATACAGCTTAATCTGATTCTCAAAACCGTCCAAAAATGGGTCTGAAATATGAAGCCATTTAACATCACATACCTTTCTTTATAATGGACGCAGGTGCAAAATTGGCAAACAGCAAACAAATCTTGAAGGAAACAAATAAGAAATGAAAACTGCATCGTGAACTCCTTCACACATGTTCCTATTTTAAAAACAAAATGTTAATATTGTCTTCATGCCTTTATTCAAAGCAGCGATGTTCAGTTCCTTTTTTTTTTCTTCTCCTTTCCCTTATTATCTTTTCATCCACCACTCGTCTGTTGTTTCTCTGTCCAGCTCTGGATGGTCACCTCTTTCCTTTTCCCCTCACTATGCTTTCTTGCATTTTCCTTTCTTCTCCCTCTGCTGAAACTTCCGGAGTCTTCGAGCCCAAGTGTCCCTCCATTGAATGACCAGACTGCCCTTGTCTGCCACCACTCCGCTTTGTCCAGGGGAATCCTCATCATTGCCCAAAAGTAGGTACTTCTTGCCGGGCTTGATCTTCGGGCACTTGCAGGCCACGTCCTTTGCTCTGACCCACAAAAACTGGTCTCCCCTGCGGATTCGGCTTTCACCTTGTTTGTAGACAGAGATGATGTTGACGGTGAACTTCCACCACTCACCGGCTTTTTCTGCCTTTAGGATGTGGACTTGAACAGCTGTAGAATAACAGAAAAAACAAAACAATTATTTTTTTCACTATTAACACAGATAGGGGACATTTTTTAAAGTATTTTCAGAAGTGTCCTGTCGTGTTTTAAAATACTTCCATTTATTTCATTCAAATTAAAACATTTCATTTAAAACCATTTTAAACAATATTAATTAAGAAACTACATGGAATATTTTTGTACTTTTAAATTCATTGTGGGGGAAAAAAAAAAACGTTAAAACATTTAAACTTAAAGTTTGGCCGTTTACACAAAATGTTCCTTTGCACACATTGAGGTCCGAAAGTCTGACACCACTAGTGAAAATGTTTCTATTTTGATTTTTTCTAATTTAATAAATATATTTTATTACAAAAAATATATATATATATATATATTCTCACCATCACAATTTGAGTGAAAATTAAACTGAAAGAAATAGTTACATTATTTCTTAGTACTTGGCATGTCTTGATTAGTGGCCAAGAAATAGTTTTTTCTTAATAATAACTTTTTTTGTTTGTTTTAAATGTTTCGAATTCCTACATCAAATTCCTTTTCTATTCATTTTCCAGGTTTAAATTAGATAATATGGGCTTTTAGACTTAGACTTTTGGACCCCACTGCATGTGCACATTTGATCCTAAAATCTTTGTTGAATAAATATATATACACACTGAGCCATAAAATGGTTGCAGCACAATACTAGTCCTAAATTCACAGCCACAAGTGAAATGATAGTTCTGCCTCAGATTCAGAGTCTGGCTCTGATTCTGATTAAGATGTTTGTATCGTCTCAGTTGCTAAAGCAATTCAGGTCAACCTTCAGTTTAAAGTGCTTTCAAATAAAGCATGTAACTCAAACCTCGCCGCAGTTTGAGAATTCTTGCAAGTGTGAATCCTCAAAATCTGCTTAAACTGCCTGTAGACTCATGCTGTTCCCCTTTCATTATTAATAGCCTTCAAGGTGCTTTGTAAGGTGACTTTGACAAAAAGGACCAGCAAAACAGGCAGATTTAATTTCGTCTCCGTAATGCTTTGCAGATTGAGGCAGTATCATGCAGGCTAATGTTTGGTGATCTTAGTATCTGTCTATTTACAGTCTTTACATACTTTACTCACTGTCTGCATGCTTTTAAGGCTAGAGACATGCAGAGCATGCATGTCACTGGATCCATATTGAGAGTTTTTGTCCTCTGATATAGAAAGTATTACCCCAGGTTACAAACATTCTGCTTATAAGAATTCACACTTTTCACAAGTTTTATTTAGTACTCTTACAAGGATCCATTTTCACAGTTACAAGAATCATTTTATGTCTTGCGCCACATAGCATCCAACTAGTCTGAGTTTAGACTTCTCATTTGTATCGGGTGCCAGGATGCAAAAAGTTCTTTAACTCTTTCCCTGCCAGCATTTTTTTTTTTTTTTTTTATCATTTTTGATCAAACATGCTGTTTAATGTTTGATGATCGCGTTATTTTACATGTGAATAAGCAATGTTTCTTTCGCTTGTTTCTGCTGCTGCTTCACCTGTGTTTTGATCTGGAGATTCAGTACTCTTTCAGAAGATGTGTAATAGCGCCCCCTACCATATAACAGTGAAAACATGGATTGGCGGAAAATTCTGTTAATGGCGGGAAAGAGTTTATAGCCCCAAAAATATATTTTCTTCTAAAAATATTAGAAGAAACCAAATGCTTAAGATTTGTTTTGATAAGTTTAATAAGTAAAATTGCAACATATCAGTGTTTGTTTAATGACATTCGTTTTCAATTGTGAATACGTTGAAATCAATTGTAGTTATGTTTAAAGGAATATTTTACAGACAAATTAACATTCAGTTATTATTTACCCATCTTCATGTTGTTCCAAACCCGTATGACTTTGTTTCTTCCGTGGAACACAGAAAGTGAATTTTTGAAGAATATCCTGGCTGTTCTTTTTCTAATCAAAGTGAATGAGTGAATTGAAGTGGTTCATATGACTCGTTAAGAATATTCCAAATCTTCTGATACCATTTGATAGCTTTGTGTGAGTAACACTGAAATTTAAGTTGTTCACTAAAAATCTTTATATCCAGTCTAGCTCTCCTTAGCTTGTTAATGAGAGATGCAACAATGTGCTATTAAGCAACTCATTCTTTTGATCTGAACTTTTCAATTAATTGCTTAATGCAGTTCACATAACCGGTCTGAATATTTTGTTATGGAATTGCACTCATCTGACTCTCAGTGCCTCAATGATTCAGTGGTAGTGGCAATAAACAGCTTAGTCGAGAAGAAGATTATCAAGGAATGATGACTAAAATTGGTTGTTTCCTACTCAAAACTCTTGTATGACTTCAGAAGACTAAAAACTGTTTTATAGTTCTTTTTTTGTAATTTTTGAGTTGAACTGCCTTAGTTCTTATCAGAATACTTTATGAAATGTACGTTTTGTGTTAATACAGTTTTGGAACAACATAAGAATAGATAAATTATGACAGATTTTTTTTTATTTATTCTTCAAGTACACTATAATATCATCAAATCCAAAACCTTTAACTTTTTGAAAAACTGTCACTGTCACCATTTGGAAAGTCATTTATCCAATGATAACAGTCTGTGGAGGCCCAGCTGTGGTCAGGATTCCTGTGGTGTTTTATAGGTAATGTGGCAGTGAGGCATGAGGCTGTAAATATCATGCCACAAAAAGCCTGATTCCCCTCATAAGTCTTTAGATGACTCCATCCTCAAGTTCAATACCATTTCCAGCCATTTCCCCCCTCGTGCTGCTGTATAAAGCCCCCCTGATGCTCGAGAAGGCAGAAGGAAAGTGGATTAGGTTTAATGCTCAGAATGTGGGAGTTTATCCTAGATTGTTCACTTTCGAGTAAAGGGGGAGCTGGCCAGCTCTTCATAACTGAGGACAACTGTAAATTGAAGTCAGCGGGGGACCATATTAGCTGGATAAATTCTTAAATGAGTCTTAAATGAGTAATGACAGTGTAGAAAGGAGATCATGCAAAGCCGGTCTGCAGGAGGTGATGGCACTGAGTATTCATCATGTAAGATGCAACTACCGATGTGTGCCAGACCTCCTCTTTACGCTGCAGGGATTCCCTGTTTTTTTCATCCTGAATAGACCCTTAATCATACAGAGGTCTATTGGGCATTGTTGGTTACAGTTGTATCTATCATATTATGTCTTTGGCTGGAACGCATAAGCTTTTTCAATTATTACATTTATCGCATGCCATCTTTACAAGTACACAGCATTGCCATTATAAATAAAAGTACTTTGTCTAGCTTAAATTTAATGGTCCGGCTCAATTAATTTTTTTTAATGGGCACATATGGGTCAATGACTAATGTATTCAAAAATTCATTAAAAATTTCATTCATACATATACAGTGAACAGAATAAACATCTTATATGATAAGCATTTTCTGAATTAAAATTAATTTTGATATTTTGGGGGGCATAAAGTAAAAATTATCAGGGTGATACAACTTTCCTTATATCATAATGAAAAAAATTATTAACAAAATGGATTAAAAAAAAAAAAGAAAACCTTAAGTAGACTGGCATACATTTCTATTATTATTATTATTATTATTATTATTATTATTTAAAATAAATAAATCTACTAAAATGCTTATTAATATTTGAAAAACAAAGTCATATGGTGCAACCAACATGCAGAACCATGCAGGGAAGAAAAACATCATAGAGAGAGCCCTCATGACTGTGTCAAGATCAATTAAGATTCTTAAAATATCTGATTATTTAATAGTAAGGCAAGGTTAGTTCAGTGTGTAAAGAGTCATGTGGTACGATTTTCCCCTNNNNTCCCCTAAAACGTAATATTTATAAATTAATAATTCAATACAGTACAATTTAATAAACAGTAAAAAAAAAAAAAAGATATTTAAATGTGGTATAATCATTAATATGTGTACACAGTGTGTGAGGAAAATATGCAAATGCTTTTTCTTGATGGTTACACCACATGAGTCATTCAATTTATACTTTTATTGAAAATTATTAAAATGTTTTCCAAAATCATATGAAACCAACTTTTCTTGTCACAAGTGTTTTATTTTTATTTTTTAAATACCCATTTTTTTATTGACACATATAATATGGTAATTTTCATATAGCAATATTCAAAAATATTACAATTATACCTATACTTATACCCAAATAATATTTATTGTTTTATTCAACATCAATAAATGACCTACACTGTAAAAAAGAATTTTTCTTAGTTGTAAATACAAGAAAGATAAGAGCAATACATTTCACAAATAAAAAAATTGTTCAATTAAATCCTACACCAATTTATTTTCAGTGTATGCTGACTGAAATGAGTCAAAAGAGCTGTTAAAATGCTCTGGCTGTTATTAAATCTGCTAAGCTCTTTAAGTTTCACGGGGTCTCGCTTGACTGATGAAACAACCCCACCTCTAGGGCTGCACATCTGCTCCTTTTCATGGACAAGAGAGGGCCTGCTGCCCCCAGGAATGCAGGACAGGGACATGCGCTTCCCTTAATGAGGATATCTGTGAGCACTCCGGTCCCTTCTGCCCGTCACACTGCCATGGTTTGATCCGCTTTGGGCTGAAATACCTGCTGGGCTGTCCGTCAACGCAGCCTCCCCTAAACCCCTCACTGATGGCCTTTCCTCCTGTTTGATCCTTTGACTTTCTTCTTGAAAGCCCTAAGTAAGCCATCACTACAATATACCAACACTGAGGGGGCTCGAGGGAATTCGGCTTTGGATAAAGAATAAAGATGTTGTAGAGGGCA
This sequence comes from Anabarilius grahami, assembly GCA_003731715.1. NCBI lineage: Eukaryota > Metazoa > Chordata > Actinopteri > Cypriniformes > Xenocyprididae > Anabarilius > Anabarilius grahami. The sequence goes on from RJVU01079141.1 coordinate 2,040,389, forward strand.
AGGATTTGAGCCACCTGCATAAATGTGGGAGTGTGCTGCTGTCGGTTCGGTGTTGTGTGCACTTTTCTCACTCACCGTAGTCTTTCTTGCAGTACTTCTTCATATTGATCTTCAGCTTGCCTTTGGATGCCTTGCAGTAGGATTCGCAGTCTAAGTTAGGAGGTTAAAAGAAGAAAGGAAAAAACACACAATTAAAGAATGTAAAAGATGGAACATTGTCAAAAAGAGAGACACTTCTGCAAACTACACGTCTATCCTAAAGCCCTGGCCTGTTGTGACACCCATCTGCCCAGTTTAATTGTGAGGCTGTAATAGGGCTTGTGAGGCATTCAGCAAAGTGTCCTTTGCTCCTTAGAAAAGCAGGAGACAAAAGGTCCCTCTCGTTCTGCTCTCTGGATGTCTGGACCCTCCCTTGCTCTGATGGGAGCCCTCTGAGGCCAAGCGTATTGTGCCACCCAGCGATTTTTTTTTTTTCAGTTCCATGCTAATTTCTCACCCTTGTCTCCACTGTCAGTGCCATGATGGGCCTGATTAGGGCTTTTTGAATCACGACTCCTCCCTCCCTGTGCTGTCAACTCACCCTGTACGTCTGTCCTAATGCCCCCTCCCCCACCGCAACCCCTAAAGACCATTTCAACCTTTGGCATTTATTGGTTCGGCACTCAGGGAGGTTGCAGTGAAAGGGGGAGCAAGGGTTGTTCAAGCACAAAGGGAGGTCAGGGGGAAAATTAGCAGCACATAAAGTGTTTAAAAAGCTTGTTGTGTGTAAAAAATAAATAAAGAAGAATCATGGTGTTTCGGCAAAAAAGCACAAGGAATTCGGTTCCAATTGGGCCTCTTCTACAGTTTTTTAGTACACCCACATAAAACGAGTTGCGCATCGTACTGCAGATGCTATACGAGGACACGGACACGATTAATTCATTAAAAACACCTCTTTCGAGCATGCAGATGTTTAAATGGAGAAGTTTTCTTTTGCCATTCCCCTTACATTGTCATGGCCTTCTTTTAGTGGATGGATGGAATGAGGAGACGGAGGAGGGGGAGAGAAAAACCTTTCAGCTCGCCTGCATATGAACAAACTTCATTGTTTCGGCCGACCCTCGCTCCATGCCTGCCTTTTACTTTCTTTTGGACTCTCTATTCTCTCTGTGTGAATGAGGTTGCCTGGGCAACCCAGGAATCAGAAAAAAATGCCCGTGAAAGTAGTCGTGCCGAAGTGGTTGCACGAGGGAGTCCAAGGTGGGGTTGGGTGAGTCAAACCGTGCACACTGTAGATTGGAAATGGCAGAGAAACTGTAACCGAAATTAAATTGAGAGTCCATACTGTGGCAGCTTCATTTCCATTTAAATGAAGACTGTAGAGCAACTGCTTTGTTTTCCTATAACCCTATTTAATGCATTCACGATACTTCTCTTTGATAGCCATCATTTCTCATTAGCTCTTCTTCAAAGAGGTGATGAGCACCCTGAGATTCCTATTTGAACATCTAGTCCCCCGCAGCAAAGACAAATGTACTCATTGTGCTCCCTCTTGAGTTAGGGGAAGTAGGGTTAGCTCGCCATCCCGTCATGATGCTCCCACAGAGGCCGGTGTCACCTTAATGGATGTTTTTCCTGCCGTCTTTTCAAGCGAAAGCTGTGTACGAGAAATTTTGGCACCACGTCCAGTGACGCTGCTAGCGGTGCCAGTGAGTAAAAGAAAGCTGCGTGTAAGTTTGAATGTGAGGCTTGTTTGACACTGAAGAATGAGTGGAGGGCACCGGTTACATGCTGACTGTGGGGACCCCTGTGGGGAAACATTTGTGGATGAATTCTCTCCGTCGCTAGACATTGAGGAAAGTTGTTGGTCTGGAGATTCGGCGAAGAACAGCTAATGAGTCTGCGCTATTCAGCCTCACTCAGCACTTTTGAAAAGCCTTGACATCTAACACTGACAATCTAACCTGCTGGGTCTTTTAATGCTTGAAGACGGCAGACACTGTACTCTGTTGTTAGCGAAAAGAGCCTGAACCTGACCTGAGGTCTGTTTCCAGTTGGGTCTCTGATGGAACGGACAATGCTATTCATGCGCACATCGCAGATCTGGGAACTGTAACAATGAGGTGTGAATGAGTGCGCAGAGGGAAGGCTTTCTCTGTGTGGAATGAGACTGATTGAGAAACAAATTGCTGCAAATAAAGCATGTAATTAGATTATAGCCAGAGCCCCAAGCTCCCACTGGGGCAGGGACTCAATGGGCAAGCTGGGTCTATTCCAAAGGGAACTGCTTTTTTTTCTCCTTCTACTCACAACCTCTCAAAATATCCTTCTCGTTTTCCGTCGTTCTTTCATTCCATTCAAGAGTCTGAGAGGAAAATAGCTGTCTCCTGAATTCTGACATAATTTAAAGAAACAGACCAGACAGCGTGTGCAGTTTTGATTCAGGGTATGTTTTGGTCACGGTGGCATCATTCTAATGGGGAGAGAATGGGTAGAAACCAACTTCATTACTGTAAATGAAGCCCAGAGATATGTGGGGAACATTGCCAGCTCTTGAAATCTGACAATGTGAAATAGAAGAGAGGAGAGGAGAGGCCAGCTTTAAATTAGACGAGAGCTTTGCATTCATGATGAGACACTAATTCAGCACTATTCACTCTCTTTCTGTCTCCCTCTCTCTCTAATTCTCACTTTCCCTCCCTCTATCTCTCACTCCCCCTTTTTGGTTTGTTCATTTTATAATCACTAGGAGTCTCGCAGAAATCTATGGGACCATTTGGTCTTACAAGGGTGACAGTGGTAAAGGGAATAATTCTGTCATTATTTACTCATCATCATTTTGTCCCAAACCATTAATTATCTAAGTTGATTTGACAAAAGAAAAAAAATTACGATAACAAATCATGAAAATAATTTTTTAGAGTGCAAAATTCATTAACACAGTGTTGTAAATATATAATATACAATTTACTATAGTATGGTACAAAAGCACTATAGTATTATTTACTATAGTATTTTTTCATGCCAGTACTGCCCCTAAAGTTTTATTTTTTTTGTGCATATTTACATTTTTTCTGACAATGTTCTGTGGAATGCAAAAGGTAAATTTTTGAAGAATATATTACTTTATTCCATGTCATGCAGTAGCTGCATGAATAACATATGGAAATTAAGTCATAAATAAATAAAGAATAAAGTCATAATTCACTGAAAATCTTGACTAATTTTCAGTGAATAAAATTCAGTTTGTTTCTCGCTATTATTTACAACTATTTACAAACAAACTTATTACAGTTCACATAGTCATATGGATGACTTTTGACAGCTTTATGATTTATAGTGCTTTTTGTCATTTTGGAGCTTGACAGCTCCAGTCCCTATTCACTTTCATTTGTATGGAAAAGAGCAGCCACAACATTCTTCAAAAATGTACCTTTTGTGTTTCACTGAAAAAAGGCAATCATACAGTTTTGAAATAACATGACAGTGAGTAAATGTTGACCTATCCTTTGGATTATGTAAAATATTGCTATTATTTAAGAAAATTATTTGAGCAGTCCCCTCCACACATACAACCCGTGTAAAATAACAGAACATCTACAAAATCCATGCCAACAACGATAACCACCATGTTGGTTTTGGTGACTGTATAAACAACAGGCGCTGATCTCCTAATGCAGGTTTGTAGAGACATCTCTGTCAGTCATAGATGAGTGTGTGTCTGAGGGATTATACAGGGGTCTTGGGAGTGGTGACTCACACCATGCATGACCTTGCCACACAATATGTGTTTTGTCTGAGCTGAGCAATCAGAGGTATTCGCAATGCACTCCTCCCCTCCATGTGGCAGTGCTGAAGACATATTAATATCCTCCTTCTCCTCTCCTCCCTCGACTTTCCCTCTGTCCTCCTGCCGTTCCCCTATTTCATTCTCATAGACACCTGCTACACAGCTGCCTGCCCCACCCTTCTGTACAAGAACGTACAGGTTCTCTCTTTCAATCTCAGTCTTTCTCTGTCTGAGTGGGCAACTGCTAAAGAGCAGGGTGGAGGTGCCCTGATAAGAACATCTGTTTGCAATCATCTATTGGATGAGGTCATATTTTTCTGCCGTATTGCGCTATCCTGAGGTGAGCTTTGGGCCCGGAGTGAAGGTATAATGTATGCAGTCCCATAGCAGGATGTGTGGGTGGTCTGGAGCGTCCATTTTGATGGGGGCACTCAAATATGTCTATCCTGTGCTCCACCTCTCCATCAGCTTGATTTGGAATGCTGCAGTTTCCATGGAGGGCTGCTCTCAAAACCAGATGGGTCAAACGTTTCAAGGGTTTAAAAATCAGCCGTGCCCCCTTTGCCTGAATTAAAGGTCAAGCAATTTCTGCAAATAAATTAAGATTTTAAAAATGCGCTGATTTTGAAATATAGCTTGCCAAGCTCAGATTGTATTACATGGTTTGAAAGGTTGTATTTCATATATTTTCTGACCTTAGAATTTAATTTATTTCTGCAATGTGCCTGTCTTAGTAGTTTTGTAAAATAGAAATGGTGGTGACAAATACATAAATAAACAATTATTTTTAAATTACTGTAATATTTAAACACACTATATACAGAGAAAATGGATTTATTTTTGTTCAGCACTGTTTTAACTTTTTTTTTCTACAAAAATACTAAGACTGGCTGACACAAGGCAGCTATCTTGCATTTTAGTAATTAAAACATTTCTTTATTTCTGTGAAAAGAAACCACTAAAACAGTGGTGACGTAACAAACAAACATATAAATATAATTAATAAATAACAAGTTATATATAAAATTAATTCATTTATATTTGTTCAGCACTGCTTCTTTTCTACAAAAATACTAAGACAAGCACAATGCAGCTATCCTGCATTTCTTAGTTTTACACATGTGCTGCCATATGCTTCAGGGTCAGGCCATGACAAATGGAAACACATTGTGGTAAATGGGTTAACCTTTTCCCTCCGCTTTGCCTATTTGTTTATTTTGCATGGGTCATAACACCCTCTATCTCAAATCATTGATAGTCCATTAAGGAAAGACAGTTTTCACAATGCTGTTCTGACATTTGGCAATAGCCAAACTACCAGTCATGAAACAGAGAATTGGTTTCAGATGGGCGAGGGAGAGTGAGTGGGTATTTTCGGACAAAGGAGGAAGAAATGTAGAGCGAATAAAAGACGGTAAAAGAAAAATGTGGGGGCAGAGAAAATATCCCAGAGAAGAATGAAATGAGGTCCATGAGAGAGAGAGAATACCAGCAGCTCGGCTGTCAATCTTATCTGTCAGTAAAGCATTAGAGGTCTGCGACGATCAACCAACAGCTGCAAAGATTTTTTGCACGCTAGAATTCCTCTGTCCGTGAGAATGACGAATATTTCTTCAACAAATACTTTTCCATACGGGCAAACTAAAGCATGTTCACTCACTATGATGAAAATACCAAAAAAAAAAGAGAGAGAGAGGGAGGGAGAGGCAGGCTGATGGCTCCGGGAAGAAAACTTGGGAAATTAAACATCTGATCAGGAGACACTTAGTCTATAATTGCAAGAAATCTTAGGGAAGCGTTTGTATATTTGCAGACAGTGTTTTACTGTCTGATGTTGAATGAAATCATTTGGCAGACACTGCAGTTAAGTCTGACGTTCTGCTTACTTTTAGACATATTTATTAAACATCTGTGGCAAGAGTGAACGTGTCAAGGGATGCAAATGTAAAACTAGATGCTTCTAAAAATGTCAACAGTTCCTCTTCCATAATGGGTTGTGGAACCCCTACACTCATATTTTTCTGCTGTATTGCGCTATCCTGAGGTGAGCTTTGGGCCCGGAGTGAAGGTATAATGTATGCAGTCCCATAGCAGGATGTGTGGGTGGATCATATCCCACTTTACACTCAAAAGTGAAGAAAACCTTAATTCAACAAATCAATAAGAATGAGCCCCCAAACAGCACTGCATCAGCTCCTTATTCCTTAGTATGAGACACTTACATGTGGCCTACCTTTTTAATAGTGAGGAATGTAGTCTAAGGTCACCTATTATTAATGACATCATTTTAAAACATGCTAATACAATTTAAGGCTAATATTAGTTAGCAGAACTAACCTGAAGGTTCCTCTGTGCTGCTTGCAGTGGTTGTTGGTGGAGCAATGGGAATTTCTGTTCCGAAAAAAGAGAGTACAGTTAGCAAAAAAATAATAATAATAATAATTAAATAAATATTCTTGTTAACAGAGAAGAATAATGAATATTATATTATAATTTAAGATCAATATAAGAACAACTATTAGCTTAGACAATTTTTGAATCATTTAAACTAAATATGATAATGTTACAGGTTTCATATTATGAATGAATTGAACAGGTTTACAAAACATTGGTTCACAGAATTTCACACAATTTGCTGAACTGCTTCATCTGTATCCCTCTTTTGTTGTTATGAAAAGCAGCAAGATGCTTGTCCAAGACTTGATTCTTTCATTCCTCCTTCCATTGCCCTTTCATGAACAGAGGGAAGTTTACACTCAGTAAAGCCATGCATGAGGAAAGACCTTTTCATCGAAGTGATTGAATTCATAAAAGTGCTAAAAAAGAACAGTATTTTGCTTTATCGGAACATAAATATACAAAAAGAAAAGGCAGTAACTGCCATGAGGACGAAACAAGAGGACGACTGAACAGCTCAAGCATACTAAGAGAAATAAGAAGAAGTTGATAAAAGAGTGCGCGTGTGCTCTGTGGAGCTGGTGCACAAGCATGCAAAAAAGAGCTTTTTTTAAGGAAGAAAGAATCAAGTCTTCTGATTAAAAAAAATTTAATAAAAAATCATCATAATCGATCTTCATCATCTGCTGGGGTCCACAAATGTTTTTATGCTAATGCTGAAATATGTTTCTGTTGCGATTATGCATCATGGTGCTTTTGGCCAGTAAACAAGACTTAATAATAATATCGATCTGTAATGCTACTCATACAGGATGACACAGTGAATTTTAAAGTCATCCAAAACACAGTATTTTAATCAATAACGCTTTGGACAAAAAAACACATACCATATTGAGTGGTATTAAGTATAGTTCAATAAAGAACTACCAGTACCAAGGAAAGTAAATTTGCTGTTGGCATTTTGGCAAGACTATACCGGCACTGTACAATGATATACATTATCTGTGGTGGTATTACTTCCTATATCAGCTATAAACATCTTGGGGAACATGGGAACGAGTTTAATGCCAGATTAAATTACAGTACAATACATAATGGTATGTGTAGCCAAGACTTCCTTGTGTTAAACTGAGCTTGGCATGGATTGAGATACTGCTTAAATTTATTGGGCTATTAAAATAAAAACATTATTTCACAATTATGAGAGAAACCAAATATTTTCAAATTAAATTACCAGAGTGTCTATCTTTCACACATTCATGCTTGTGACTTTCCCAAGAAAATCAAAGATATATTTCAAAAAGTTATAGGTTGAATTCATTCCACTAAACTCCCTGCCAAAGATTTCTCCTGAGCGATTCTTTTTTTCCCCAATTGCTTTGTTTAATATCTAAGCGTTGTTTTGTCGACCAAAAGCACCAATTAAACAGTTTGATTTCAAATGCAAACACCAGTGATGGATAAAAAATTTTCTTTATTCCTTCCCATGCAGTGAGGACTTTATTGTACCTTTGTAATCTTTAAACAACGATTTTTTAGAATCTAAAAAATGTCAATATCACTGATTTGGGCCAAAACAGAATTTAAAGAACGGCAGGTGATAATCCTGTGGAATGATCTTAACAAGACATGGTTCCAAATTGTTTCCACTGTGAAATGCAGATTTTCTTGTTCCTCCATAAGAAATTTATCCTACAGTCCTTTAGAAGAGTTTCATCTCAATTTTTCAATACATTCCATGGATAAGAACATGCATTGTGCATTATCGCTCATTGGGGATTGAAGTGTTAAAAAAAAAAAAAAATCTTGACATTGAGTGATCCACATACTTATGCAGGGGGCAATGGGTGATCGGCTCTGCTGGTAGCCTTTAGCACAACGGTTGCATGTGATACCCGTCACACCGTCTTTACAAGGGCATTGGCCTGTGGTTTGGTTACAGGTTTTGCCAGCGGCCCCCACAGGATGGCAATCACAGGCTGTGAGGAACAGAAGAAAAGAGATAAAAGAACACACGTGTGGGGAAACGCACATACAAACAGTACATACATACAAAAAGCACAGATAAACAATAAAAGTAGCTTTAAGGGCCCAAGTTTGGGGATATAGAGGGTGAAGATTGGTGAAGCAGTTGAAAAAGACATTGTGTGTGTGTGAAAGTGGTGACCAGAGCATGCAAATTCAACACAAAACTTGGGTTTGATAGTCAATAATTTTACATGAGGAGTGGCTTGAGAATGTCTTTTTTTTTTTTTCTTAGTATGCGTTAAACTCAAACCATAAACAAATAAAAACATAACACGTCTCTCTGAACAACTGTATACAGTGGCGCCTAAATGTTTCTGGACATTTTTGGACACTTGAGTCACCCTTAATAATATCATTGCACTAGATTAAAAATATATCATTTTGAATCGCCTGTACATGTGATTCATCAGGAAGAAGACCCTCTGCTGAAACAAGATGACCTCGGAACAGCAGGCTGGGTTGTCAGAAGCGATGCTTGTCTTTATTGAGTTGCATTCCAGCAGCTTCTGGTCATTGTAAGACAGCTTGAAGTGCTTTGTCATCCCATAAACATTATCATAGATGATAATGTCGTCCAGGTAATTTTCAACCCCTGACAAGCCAGTCAGGATGATGGTCATCATCTTCTGAAATGGCCTAGGCGCTGAAGCCAATCCATAAGGAACTCGACAAAAACGTAACAGTCCATCTTGAATAATAAAGGCCGTGAGGTCACAACTGTCCTCATGCAGCGGCACTTAGTCAGGTCGATGGTAGAGAAAACAGTGGAACCTTTTAGAGCAAAGAGTAGTTCAGCATGTGTGGCAGTGGAAAAGAGTCCATGATCACTCCTTTATTTGGCTGTCAGAGGTCAACGCACATCCTAACTTTTTCTGCGTAACTACAATTGGTAACACCCAAGCAGAGGCGTCAATGCTGGAATTTGGGCTTTTGAATACGTCACAAGCCTGGCTTTAGGTTGCGACATCACAACGTTACTGAAATGGCATGCATAAGTGATGTAGGGCAGGATATGGAAGACTCAGTGTCAACCACCAAGAAGTAGATACAGTCACTGTGTTTGTAATGCTGAGAGTACGTGTTGAATATTCCGTGTTCAGTACAGTAATTTCTGGTAATTCAATTTCACGGACCTTGCACATATTTGATTGCGCTGATTGGCACAGTTTAGCATAATGTCCAATCTTTTTACACTTTCTGCATTTTGCCGTTGCAGCCGGGCAGTTTGAAGCATTAGCCAAGTGCACCTCCAATCCACAGCGAAAGCATGACTTCCTGCTCCTCACCTGAGCAGTATAGTAGTGAAGCAGTACAGCTCTCTTTTTCATGTGGCCAATCATCCACTGTAGCATCAATAATTCGTAAATAATTTTCAAAGATCCGCAGCCCTTTGCTGAACGCCATAGCAGGCTCTCCAGGGCAAGGCAGGAAAAAACTTGGGAAAAAGGCACATTAGCTACAGCCATCTTCGTGATGGCTGTAGCTTTGTGATGGCTCTCCTTTTTCCAAGGATAGTGGTGGAAAGAAAGCCTAATCCTCATTGCCAATTTGTGGTGTCTGCAGGAGTTATTAAGCCAAGAAACGCACGAGACAGGAGTAACGATCTTCATCCATCTTGTTTACTCTTCACTTCCATACCTTGATTTCCTTTCCAGAATAGTAGTCCAAAAGATTTTTGTCAAGTTCACACAGATTTCACAAAACTTCTTGATTTTGGACACAATATATACTTTTTTATCATGTGAAACCCAACAAACTGAACTATTTTGTTTGAAAGGTCTCTGCTATATTTCTTTACAATAAATGCCACTTTGTTATATCGTGCAAAAATATGTATACATTTAAAAAAAAAAACATTTAAATGTCCAAACACATTTTGGGACCACTGTATAACAATAAATATTCAAATTGGCAAAAATATCTTATAAAAACATTCTCTTCAAATATGCTTCTACAACATGTGCTTTCTTTTCCTTCATTCAGATCATGAAAAATGAAACACGTGCTTATGCCAATAATGTCTGTCACATTTCCTTCCTCTTGGGAGGTCTCTCTCTAACATATGGCTCTGCGTCTCTCTCCACTTCTTAAACCATGTGAACTGATTGTATTGCCTTTGTGTCAAAACTCCTTTCAAGTCCATTTTCTTAAATTCCCACCATGGGTAGTTACATTAAAGTTATTTTGAAAAAATCCCAGCGCCATTTACTCAATATTTCCCCCACCAGCACTGTAGAGGTGATACTCTGACAAATGTTTTGCACATTAAATGAGTAAATTGGCTCATATATTTTATGAGTAATGAAGCACAGAGAGTTGTGCTTAAACTTTATTTCTTTTAAGCCTTTACTAAGAGCAGTGAAGTAAAGTTCCAGTCCCAAGGCTGGAACTGCAGAGACAGGCACTCCCTGCATGTCTGTCTCTTGTCACTTGTCACTCTCTTGTCATCAAAGCCAAGTTTATGTCTTGTCCTTTGGAGTTGTCATTATGTAGAAAGTAGCCACACTTTGTCTCTCGTGACAAATGTGCTGTAAAACACCCTAAAGACTCAATAAACAGCTCAGCTGACTAATCCTTACTAAATGAAACAGCTTCACAGCCTGAAACAAGTCATTTTCAGAATGTTTTTTTTCTTTCTTTGTGGAAATGGATGACTTTAAATGGGAGCTCTTAATTATCAGTTCTAGAGTAGAGTCTTAAACGCACTAAATACTGAGGTTTCTGATGCAATATTGAGGGCCTTTACTCATGGCTCATTGAACTTGTTGCCTTATTTCTCAAGCAATATTCTAAGGTCAGTAAAAGTTACGTTTAATCAAATGCGTTTACATAACATTGATTACCACAAAAATTTGCCACTTCTGCCTCAATTTCTATATTAAAAAAAAGTTTGCATTAAGGCACTTACAATGAATGGGGCCATTCTGTAAACATTAAAATACAGTTTCAGTAGTATAAGCACAAGTTGTAATCAATATGTACTCTAAAAGGATTTTAATGGGACAAAAATGCTTGTTAAAGGGTTAGTTCCCCCAAAAATGAAAATAATGTCATTTATTACTCACCCTCATGTCGTTCCACACCCGTAAGGCCTTCATTCATCTTCAGAACACAAATTAAGATATTTTTGATTAAATCCGATGGCTCAGTGAAGCCTGCATTCACAGCAATGACATTTCCTCTCTCAAGATCCATAAAGGTACTAAAACCATATTTAAAACAGTTCATGCAAGTTCAGTAGTTCTACCTTAATATTAAAAAGCGACGAGAATATTTTTGTGCGCCAAAAAAAACCAAAATAACGACTTTTCAACAATATAGTGATGGGGCGATTTCAAAACACCGCTTTGGCGCTTTACGAATCAAATCAGTGACTCGGAGCTCCAAAGTCACGTTATTTCAGCAGTTTAGCCGTTTGATAGGAGATCCAAGTCACTGATTCGATTCGTAAAGCGCCGAAGCAGTGTTTTGAAATCGGCCCATCACTATATTGTTGAAAAGTTGTTATTTTGTACTACTGAACTCGCATAAACTGTTTTAAATATGTTTTTAGTACCTTTATGGATCTTAAGAGAGGAAATGTCATTGCTTTGAATGCAGGCCTCACTGAGCCATCGGATTTAATCAAAAATATCTTAATTTGTGTTCCGAAGATGAATGAAGGACTTACGGGTGTGGAACTACATGAGGGTGAGTAATAAATGACATTATTTTCATTTTTGGGTGAACTAACCCTTTAACCATTTTTTGATGCCATGATAATGCAATAATACAAACATATGAACAAAAGTATTAATGTAAGTACTTTTATAAAATTATAAGCTTCACATTTCTGCTTTAAAACCTTCAAAAAATAGTCCCATTCACTTCCATCACAAGTACCTCACCATACCTTTATTTTTTGCTTTGTTTTAAAGAAAAGGAGTGATGACCCAGAATTATTTTATGTTGTAATCAACATAATACGACAAATGTATTCGAGTGAGCTTAACTAAGTGAAGAGGGAAATTATCAGTGAATAGGGAAATTATCAGTGAATAATGACAAATATTGTATTGTCATTGTATGGAAAAGACCTGCATCTTTTCTTTTTTTTTTTTTGCTCTACAGAACAAAGAAGGTCATGCAGGTTTGTCTGAGGTCATAAATAGTCAAAAAAGTCTGAGCTTGTGAAGTTATGTACATCTTTATCAGTTTAGACCAATGGTACTTCAGAAAGAAGGATTCAGAGAGAAGGAGAAAATGCCTGACAAATGTCTAAATCAGATAGTCTGAGCCGATGAGTAAATCAACGTAAAACACATGTAGTGCAGGTGTATGTCTCTCAAACATTTTGGCTTCTGCTGCCTGATAACAACCTGTCTGGAGAGTGTTTAAGTGGTTGTCCACTTAAAGTGAAGTGGTGGTGCTACACCAGATTCCTGGAGTAGATATGGGTCTACTTTTTCCTCTCCTCATCCACTCACTCTCAGTACTGCCATGTCCCTTGTCCGGAAGTACCAAGCTAAGAGTTTATTGCTATACAAGCCTGAATGAGATTTCTTTTTTTATGATTTCCTTTAAGAATCCACCCTCACATAATTCCAAACCTGTGTGACTTGCTTTCTTCTGTGGAAAACAAAAGCTGAATTTTGGAAGAATATCCTGGTCACTCTACTTTCACTTTTCCACTTTTCCAAACCTATTACATGGCTTCACAAGACAAAGTATATCACAAGTAAATGTAATGTTTGAATCATTTTTTGGAGCATTATATACATTTACATTTATACTTTCTGTATTCCACTGAAGAAAACAACTAAAGGCCAAAAACTGAGTGCTAGATAAAAGCATTTAATCCATTTGAAAGAGATCCGCACGCGGCAGCATTACTAGAGCAGATTGCACAATGTGAGAAGTTTAGATCCCTGCCAATAGTTTACCATAAAGCTGCTGTTTGAAGTCTGAGCTCCTCTCTTCCATTAAAAACATCATGTTGAGAGTCGGTGGGGTAATTTGTGTGTTGCTGGAGTTGAGCCAGCTCAGCCCAGGCTCAGTATTGTAGTGATTACAATTTCTGCTGGCCCACAAAAAAATGTCTGAAGCTAATAAAAGGAAGAGAAAAATGAGAGCAGCTTCACTCTAAGCACCATTGAGTGTTTTCCTGGTATCTTTTGAGTGTCTGTTGTTGCTTAAATTCATGTTTAGAGTCTCTTTTTTGCATTAGGGTAATAATTTAATGAAATTATGGATGTCACTCCAAGAAAACAACTGCTTTTTGTCAACAATGTTTTTGCCAAACTTGTCATTTTTATGCACTACATTCTCATCTAATTGAAGCCAGCCACAAAGGAAGTAGTTTTTTTTATTTTTATCTAACGCGAAAAATGAGGTAATGTAAAACAATATTTTCAAATCCCCAACAGAAGAGGTTATTTGTGGTTAATAATAGCAATGTTTTGTGACAATGCAAGACACATGTCGAAATGGAAGGCGTAATAGTGTGACCGCAAACACCACACAGCTCTCACTGCAAACAAAATCTCTACTAGCGTACTAAATACTAACTTTTCTTAGCTTTTCCCAGAACCCTAATGAGGATGGGGAGAAAATTAGCCTTTTATTTTGTCTATTTGTATATAAACCCATGGCAACCACACATTGACTAATGTCTTTCTGCCTGGGATCCCATCAGAGGCTGATGTCATTCTCTGTAGCTTGCTAGTTCTAAGAGTTAGCAATCCATATAAACTCAAACATTTTATATAATACTGAACCAAGATTCCAAGCTAACTAAAAATGGATGAACTATTAACAGCCCACCCAATGGGGTGACAATAGTCCAGCGTGGATGACAGTTTGCAGAGCACCACGCACTTATATGATCTAAGTGTGGTTTACTGTATTAAAACAAAATGGCTCATTTAACAAATCAAATCTAGTTCAAAGGAGTCGCTCACTCCAGTGGGCAGGAGAAATGATGAAGCAAATATTTCCTAAGCAGAGTAAAGGAAACTTATGGAGCAAACAACTCAAAGAGAGGAACAAGATGCACCTTGCAAAGCTGCCTTCACTTTGTGTGTTTACAGTGTGGTTTATGAAGGATGAAGCCACAAATCAGAGCGCAGAAGTTTCATTAGAAGCGCTAACCTAACACAGACTCTCCACATTGTTCTTCATGAATTTTAAAGGGTATGTTAGTGGAACAAGTGTATTTTGATATATCACTTCACAGAAAGTATAAAATAAATGTGATGTTTCCATCCAGTTTACTACGCAGTTGTTTGTGGGTTTATGTATACTGTAACAATGTTGTACTAACATACTGAAGACTTTTGCATGTGTGTGTACTGTATATATATATATACATACATACATACTGTACATATATACACTGTACAAATAATTGTTGGTTTAACTTAAAAAAGTAAGTTACCTAGTTGCCTTAATTTTGAGTTCATTGAAATAAAAAATTTGAGTTAATACAATTGAAAGCGATTGGTTTAATCAACAGAAACCCATAATATTATGTTATCTGAACTACGTTAATTATCTGTTGATTTGACAAAAGAAAAAAAATGTATGATAACATCATGAAAATAATTTTTTACTGTGTGTATTCATATACAATTATTCTAATTTGCTTCTTAATTTGTTTATATTTACTTAACCATACCCAAAAACTGTGACTCAAATATCTGTATTTAAAGATGCTGTGAGGTGTTCCAAAATGACAAATTTAATCAAGTCTATGGAAATTAGGAGGCACTGAACACTAAGCCAGGAGCCTGAATTAAATTGAAGCTCAGTAAAAGAGCAGCACATACTGTAAGTGTTTTTCCTGAAGTAAATTGTTATAGTATACCATTGTCACTATTTCACTACTCTGATTAAGAATGTAGTTACTTGTCAAAAGAAAAGAGAAAATACGTAGTGAACACATTAAATTAATGAGTGTGAAGGGAGTGAGGCGCTTTATATTACAACATACTTACACCTATTTTCATTAACTTGCAATACATCGCTTATTTAGCTTGTGAAAATGTTTTCTTTGGCGGGAAAGAAATATCATGCTTCATATCATTTGTCACCTTTCTGTAATTACCACACATGCTTTTTTTTGTACATCTGTTTTGATGTAACTTAATACAGCTGTATAACTTGGACAGTGTTTGATTGTAATTACATTAGGGGCTCTAACTCTGGCAAATTTCAGGATTAAAATGAACAAAATGCCTTGTTTAAGTTACAGATTTTGTAAATCATGATGAAATGTGTTTTCAGAACTATTTAAAATGAAGCAACATTCGATTTGAGGTAGTCAGCTCAGATTAACAGGAGGTCTCCTTCTCATTTGAAAAGTGCCAGCGTTTTCCCGTGTTCAAGACCTCAAGAGTGCGTAATGTAGGAGACCCAGAGGGAACTGACTTAAGTATCCAAACAAGTAAAACATTGAAATACACAATGTGAGAAAAAAAAAAAGAAAAGTATTGATCGTGTGCCTATAGAGTGTTGCAGGGATGACCTCAGAACCCGGAAGACTAATTCGCCAGTGGTTCCCTCGAGATTTTCCTATGGGGTTTTATAATGTTTTTTTGGTTTTTTTTTCCTTCAACGTAAACTGCACACAACCAAGACTGTCCTCCTCCAAAAAACGACCCTATAGGTCATTTTTTCAAGCACCTTATTACAACCTATATTTACATTTTAAAGTCACGCGCCCTCTAGCTGGCATAAAAATAATGACGTATGAACGTCGTTACCAATCAAAATGCATGTTCATTTAAATGCAATGTGTGGACTTTTTACACTGTCCCTTACCCGCCAATTTAGCATAACTAATTTTTTTATTAACGACTACACCTACCCCAACCCCAACCGTAAACCTTGCATATTGTTGTAGATTGCAGTGCTCTACCAATTGAGCTACGCGAAACCCGAAATATGACGCAGATAAAGGGGTACAATGCATTAAAATGAAAGTGTCCTGTTGTCCATAGGGGCGCAACTTTAGTAAATGCTCCTATGGGTCGTATTTCAGGGAAGTGACAAATGACCTATATGGGCGTATTGGTTGGAGGACATGTTGACACAACCATATCCAAAACATGAATTTTGAAGCTGTTATTTTTATTTTAAAATGTATGTTCCTTATAGGTAAATCAACATGTTCTCCAACCAATACGACCATATAGGTCGTTTGTCACTTCCCTGAAATACGACTCATAGGAGCGTTTACTAAAGTGCCGCCCCTATCGACAACAGGACACTTTCATTTTAATTCATGAAATACGACCCATAGGAGCGTTTGCTATAGTTGCGCCCCTATTGACAACAGGACACTTTCATTTTAATGCATTGTTCCCTTTTATCTGCATAATATTTCGGGTTTCGCGTAGCTCAACTGGTAGAGCATTGCAATAACAATATGCAATCATGTGATCATGCGATCGTGGGTTCGATCCCAGGGAACACATGTCCTCATAAAGTGTAAATGCACTATAAATCACTAAGGGTAGGTTTAGGGGTGGGTGTAATAAAAATTAGTTTTGGTAAATGGAAATAGGAGAAATGGTGTAAAAAGTCCACACACTGCATTTAAATGAACGCGCATTTTGATTGGTAATGACAGTCAGACGTAACACGACACTGTCATTATTTTTACGCCCACTAGAGGGCGCATGACTTCAAAACGTAAATATAGGTCGTAATATGGTGCTTAAAAAACGACCTATAGGTCGTTTTTTTTGGAGGACAGTCTGAGGTAAATAGATAAGAACATTTGAGGTGTTAGTGTGTGCAGTTTACGTTGTAGAACAAAACGTTTAAGTATCGTCAAGTTGTGTATACCACAAACCTTCATAAATTAAAAAACCCCATAGGAAAATCTGAAGGGAACCACTGGTGAATTAGTCTTCCGGGTTTTGACGTCATCCCTGCACCGTTCTATGTGATGCTGGTAGCAGTGCTGATAAATGTTCCTAGCTCAAAATAGCACAAAAGTCTGATGAGGCAGTTGAACCTGAAGATTAATGACCTGACCAGAAACAGAACAAATGTCAATGATTGCTGCGAAAGAACGAAAGCAATGAGAAATGCTTAAAGAGAGGTCAAAGCATGCAAACAGACAGCAAACATACAGGTGAACAAAGCACTGGGAACTTTCTCTTTTCAATTAAATCAATAAATGCAGAAGAATTGCCATCTTCAGCAAATCTCCCTTACAATGAAGTGTTTGCTTTAGGAAAAGTTCTCAATGGCTGTGGGTCACAATAATGCATTTTCAATCCAGAATTGTTTTCCCCCAATTTTTCATCCAGTACTACATCTTTCATAGTAGTACATAAATATTTTGCAACTATTATTAATAATTCTGAAACAATCTAAAGAGTATTGCAGCTATTTTTAGTGTGTTCTTTTTTAAGAGTTTTCCTTGAACCATTAGTGAATTCCATTTGGTTTGTTGACCCTAATTCCAAGTGCCTGGGAAATCCTCCATGGCCTCTGTTTCAAATCTCAGGGAAACAGAAGAGTTCATTAACTTTCCAAGCACAGCAGATCATTTTAATAAAACTTTGGAAAAAAGGATCAGGGTCATCAGAGACCTGCAGGATTATTCACCCTTGATTTTAATTATGGAATCCTTGCGCCAGAAATAAAATGATCTAATGCCAAACTTGAATGAACCACTTCTAATGAATCTGTGATGGAGTTTCTATCTCAAAACTTAAAAACAAGACTTTTTAAGAGTCATCTTTTCCATTTGCACAGTATTAGGAAAGTGTGTACAAAATTCTACAATTAAATGCATCATTTGACCACCCAACATATCCCAACAGAGCAAACCTCACCAATGAGAGTAATGGGATGCTGAAAGAATCAAGTCTTGTCCACAGGAGAAAGGAAGTGAAAACAAAAAGAAGTTCTCTTCCCTCAATAAGACACATAGCATGGGGGTTAGCGAAACACACAGTCGGATGATGAATGTCTGTTTGCATTCCAAGTCGACAGGAGAATCAAACGAGAGCCCAGAGAGGGGTAAATGTCAGTCTGGAGTATGGTAGAATGGATATGTTGGTTAGGTTATGCATTTTTGTAATGTCTTTCCATGCAGAGAATATCATTATATGCTCATTAATCTTTTTCATATTCATCAGGTGTAATGCGAGTCTGAGAACTAAAAACAACACACATTCACTTTTACATTTTTTCATGAAAACCGTATGCCAAAATCAGACGAATTGCTTCTTAATCTAAAAATGTGGGTTTCATATTCGGAAATATGCTGTTATAATTTTAAAATATACTTTTAAAAAATACTAATATATAAAATACACCACAAAAAAATGTTCAACTGCTTAAATTTACAAAATGCTTAAATTTCAAAATTTAATTCTAAAAAAAATCTAAATATAATATGCCCAAAAAATGTCACAAATAAAACGTCTTTACATCCTCAACTGCCTGCATATAACAGATATGCCACAAAAAGGTTTAATTTAGTTATATTTACAAAATTCAAAACTACAAAATATGCCACAAAAATGATTAAATATGACCCTGGACCACAAAACCAGTCATAAGGGTCATTTTTTCGAAATTGAGATTTATACATGATCTGAAAGCTGAATAGATTAGCTTTCCATTGATGTATAGTTTGTTAGGATAGGGTCATATTTGGCCGAGATACAACTATTTGAAAATCTGGAATCTGAGGGTGCAAAAAAAACCTTTAAAGTTGTCCAAATTAAGTCCTTATCATCAGTGACAACTGGAGGTTAACCCTTGGTCAAAAAGCAAAAAACTTCGGACTGCGGAGTGGCTACAGAAATTGAAATCTACAGGTAACGCTAATACACACTAAATACACAGTCACACAATGCTGATGTTGTTAACATTAACAATTAGACAACAAAGTATAACAATAATAATAATTTGCACGGTTTGATGCGACGTGAGCGAAGCGATTGTTAGATCGATTTATTGTAAGCTGAATGCTTTTTCCGTCAGTTTGTCAGAACAAAAGTGGCAGACATGTTACTTACTTGTTCAGATGACATTTTCTGGTGAAAATTCCTACTTTGGTCATACTTCAAGACTACAATCTGTGATTCCGAAGTACAGTATCCACACCGGTATGGTGACTGACAGCAAACATTAGATTCATCCGCGCTGAGGAGCCGTGCCGATGCACAATGCACGTAAAGATAATAATTCCACATATAACTGCAATTGCCGGTTTCAAACAGAGATGGCGACTAAGAGGCAAATCTTACGGACAGCAGCTTTAATATCCTAATGATTTTTGGCATAAAAGAAAAATCGATAATTTTGACCCATACAGTGTATTGTTGGCTATTGCGACAAATATACCCATACGAATTATGACTGGTTTTGTGGTCCAGGGTCACAAATGTCGTGTATAAAATGTAAATGTAAAAAAAAATATGCCACAAAAATAAATTTTATTTAAAGTTAAAAATTCAAACATACAAACTAAAAAAATAATTTCAAGCTCTATCAGTTTAAAACTAAATAAAACAACCACAATTGCCTCTATGTGACAGCAGGAATAAGGCTAATTGCTTTGTTGTGTGGATGTTGTAAATGAAGACTTATGCATGCCGACGGTATTGCGGGAAAACAAACACCGTCTGTTCAGCTTTCAAGTATAACATTCTCACAAGATGCAAAAACATTCCCCACCGTCTTGATTGTCAGATTGATGGATGCTTTTATTTATTTACCTATTTATCTGTTTGGGAAAACAGAGTCTTTAACTTTCAGCACATTTTACCCAGGGCTAAAGCTGGAAGTAAATGATCCTAAGCCGTCACGGACAGCAGCAGAATGGACCTTGTTATGAGGAGATGCCAATGTGTGACAGGGGGGCTTGTTTGCACAAAGCTTTTGCTCCTGTCATCTTGCCCCACGGCAAAGTAAGGCAAGAATATGCTGCCTTTTTTCTCTCTCTTCTTCTGGACAGCTCCTAGGTAAGCGTACTGTGCTGTCGCCAGCCAGTTACACACCTGTGGAAAGTTGCTCGCTTATTCCCTCCCCTCCTGTGTTTCTTCTCTTCTTGTCCATTCTCCCCCTAACCTCAGTTCCTCTCACTCATCTGACCTGTAACAAGGATCAGTTCACACCTCTGCTCTGTTTGTTTGGCTTGTCCTGTCAAACCATCCCCCAAATGAATCCCAATAACTCTATGTCAGAAAGATGTAACCTTCCTCTTCCACCCCTCCCCCACCCACATCCCTGTCCTTGGGCTGCATGCTGACAGAGTCTCATGGGGGTGGAGGAACACAGGAATGTGAGAATTCTTCCTTCGGACCTGCTGACTCCCTCATTTGAGGGGTAACACATTAAGAACAGTCACCGGCTCATCTAATTGGTTCCTTTGTGGTATTATGTGAATTTCTTTGTGTACAAAATCACTTAGCATTAGCGTTAGCATTTTCTACTTTCCTTAGGAAGCGTCAAGTGATAAGTTGCAGACTTTGGGCCCTTAAGACCAAACCCAGTCGCCCTTTGTGCCCATGGTGTGTAGATTCAGTACCCTTCATACCTTTGCAGGCCTTTCTGTGAGAGATGGGCTTAGACATGTCTCTGTAGTAGCCCTCTTTGCAATAGTGGCAGTGGCGACCTGCCGTATTGTGCCGGCAGTTTAGGCAGACTCCTCCGCTTTTCCTCCCGGAGAGTTTGTACAGCTCCATGTTGAAACGACAGCGCCTTGCATGGAGGTTGCAATTGCAGGCTGCGGAAAAGGAAGAAGTTTAAAGTTTAAACAGCATATCCTCTATGATATCATATCCAAGTACAATCAAATCAAAAAATCCAAATACAGATAGTCACAAAAATGTTCCTTTCTTTTTTTTCGATTCGGTATGAGTGCAAATTTAAGGATTGTAAGCAACACACCATAAGGCCCCGTGTCCACCAAAGCATTTTTAGCCAGCTGAAAATGCTAGGCGCTCTGCTAAAAACGCCTAGCTGTCAGCACTTGAGAGCGCATCTGCAGCGCACTATTGTGACGCTTTTTTGTTGCTATGATACGGAATATCTGGCGAATTGTTACTTGTAACTGATTTCGCAGGTAATTTGTTTCAGACTAAAAATGTCGACAAAATGTAGAGTACTTGCTATGTATGTTCGGAGACCAGCAATATTAATTTCTCATCCATTTAGTTCTGTTCTCTGCTTGTTGATGACATTGTACAGCAAGAATGTTGTGACAGTTGTTGATTGGTGTTGTATTGGTCCTGCCCCTCCTCCACTCTGATTGGACGGCTGGCTAAAAAGTGACAGGAATGAGCACAGCGTTTTACACAAAGTTGAATATTCTTCAACTCTAGGCGAACTGTAAAAAACTGTGAGCTCTCAGCGCTTGAGAGTGAAAAAGACGCTCAGCGCCTCGTTACGCTCCTGGCGCTCCCATTGAAAACAATTTGAAAAGTATAGCCGCTGGAAAAAACGCTTTGGTGGGCACACGGCCTAATGCTTAAAAAAAAAAAATGAAAACATTCTTAGGGCCCTATCATACACCCGGCGCAATGCGACGGCAGGCGTGACACAAGTGTTTTTTGCTAGTTTTAGCCCGACACATTTAGCATTTTCACATCCAGCGCCACATTGTTTAAATAGCAAACATGCCATATATTAAAAAACAAAAGGATTCCCCTCTCTGGAGAAGCGTTCATTCTTTCCGCTTGCAAATTCTGCCGTGTAAATAGCGAATCCGCCATGGTGCAAGCACAACTGGCTTTTAAAGGGAATGGGAGATGAGACTCGGATAGGTTTATTACGGTTATACGCCCAAAACACACCTATGACTCATTAAGAGACTAGGTACAACCCTTTTGGACCACAAACATTTTTTTCCGTGGTTAAACAAGCAAAAGAGGATTTGGACACACCCTAAGTGCACCTGCGGCATGCGCATCAGACCACGCGCTTAGATTGTTAAAACAGGATCCTTAATGTCTTTATTGTCACTTTTGTTCAATTTAATCCATATATTTAATTTAGATTTGCTAGATTTAATTTTACCGCATCACATGAAGCACATCTTCAGGTTAACATTATTTTCAATGTAAGCTATATTCCAAGAGATTTAGACACACAAAGCTATATGAAACTTAAAAACACATAAGCATTGAAAATTATTTGAAATATTTGTTATTTTTCAGAGTTCTGTTGAGTACCACCTCTAGCCACTCCACATGCTTAAAAGTCATTCAAAATAATGGAAAAAAAGTCAAAATAAGGAATGAACTAAAGTTTTCTATTCATTATGTAGTAGAGAATACAGGCAGTTTGACAGCTATGTTGTCACCAACTGCAGCAAATTAAGTGCCAGGGAATTAACTTCTGGTAATGAGGTCAGTTTCTGAGCTTTCTCTCTGACCAGGCCTGCTCTTTCCCAATGATGCCAAGCAATATCAGACAAGGCCTCCAATTACCATTCAATTCCCAATCCTCACCATGCACAGGAAGCTGTGCTCCTGCTTGTTTACTAATGAATAAAGTTGCTGCCACCAAGTTTAATTACTGTCTGATGTTTATTCATGACTGATTTGTGTGCAGACATGTTCTCTTTCATTAAGCCTGGGTGAGACATTGGTGTGGCTCCTCCTCATGTATTATTCAACAATAAATCCCAACCCTCCTACCAAAATGCTTTGGGCTGATCAAGTGCAGACAACTGTTGGCAAGGCATAGCTGATGCACATTCTCCGAGCAACTTCAACAGAGTGTTTATTTGGTCTGATGCTAGGAAACTTCAAGACAAAATAAGCATTTTGATGAGAGGGCATAACAACTGACAAAAGCAAATGCAGTAACTACACCAACACTAGAATGGGGGGAAAAATGTCTTTAAAGTTTTTTTTATTTTTTAAGTGATTTTATTGCCTATCATTTTTCACAATTTGTTTTCTATGATTATAGTTGAAT
>RJVU01079141.1:2072095-2085926 GCA_003731715.1 Anabarilius grahami
AACGAAAAAAAAAAAAACATTTATATGTATACTGCTTGTTTGATTATGGCATGAACTTTAAAAGTAGCTCTAATTGGGTTCAACCTACATGTTTATCAACATCAACTCCCAGATCGGTAACACACTGACATTTCAATGAATAAACTGCAAAAGTGTACATTTTTGTTGACAACCAAACAGCATAACCTTTTAATTTCATTCCAACTCCTTGGATGATATCTGCTGCATTATTCATCACTGGCTGCAGAATGCCGGGATTATGACTTATGTACCTCCGGTTCTTCATAATTATATATTCATCCACATGGGAGCCCAAGAGCACTGCTGTGCACGACTTCTGTTAGTTAGTAATAAAACATGCTCAGTTTGGCAATGAATTTAAGAATATGTGAATTTTGGAGGTTTTGGAGGGGCTCCCTCTTTCAAACCACAGTGCATACAAAAACATATGCTTTAATACACTTCCAGCCGCTGGCTTAACATATCATATCAACACACACATTTCATCCTAAAATATTTCCTTCTCAAAATCTTCTGAACTCCAAAAAGATGAGGTGAGCTGAAATGAGGAAAAAGTCTCCTCTCTAGGTTTGTATATAAAATCATATTCCATTTTATCTTATATTTATCAACAAGAAATCAATAGTATAATTTTTGTATTATAATTTATATTATTTTCTAAGGATAAAGTCTCATAAAAATCATTTTAAAGTATACTTTGTGTAACTTATTTTTTTAATTAGCTTATTGCTTGCCTATTATTTTAGACTATTAAACACAGCAGGTGTATTTATACTGAGTAATGTTAACATAAAAAAATGTGCTTCATGTGGCAATGTCTTGTTTTTATTCAAATCAAAAATATTATTTAACCTCACTGAGTCACATCATGGTAACACAAAGGCAAGGAGATGAGGAGCTATAGTTGTTGCAGCAGTAGAACTATAATAAAAAAAACAAAATACTCAGAATAACAGGAAAACACTGGAGAAACAGAAACTGAAAATATTCTAAATAAGAGTCCTTGAACAGAAACAGAGAATCTCTGACACTGAATCAAGGAGCCTGTTTACACCTGGTCACATCATGTGTTTTACTGATCGGATAGGAATCTGATTTGCTAAAACGGTTCCATTTACACTTGGCCACATAAATGTGTCTCCGCAAAACTAATATAAATCTTTAGATCTTCAATTCCTGCGCTATGTGCAAATTCAACAGAGTTCACAACAACAAAAGCAACAGATATTAGCTGCATTTTATTTATCATCAGCTAATTTCAAGATCAAAAACCACAATAGGAGAAAGAGCAGCACTAGTCTCACTACTTTTAATGAAGATGATTGTGTGTTGATCGTCCGTGACTTACTTTCAATTTCATTTGTGTTAGTTTGTGCATCGGCTTGCTGAAGAGATACAGATTGCAGTAGCGCTGTCATATCTGGCTATGACATGTCATTTAGCTTATAACGCTCTCACACGTTTATTTTTTAACATTTTTGGAGGGGTAAAATTTACATATGTGGTTTTAACAACCAGATGCATTTACATTTGTCCAGTTTTGTCTAAAATGTGTCTCAGACCACCTCCTGAAGCGTTTCAGAGTGCATTTACGTTTATTTTTTGTTTTAGTTTTTTCATGATCGGAATACGCATGAAGTGACCAAGTGGCCCAATACATTGTATTGTTGTAGGCATGAGGTGCACTTTTAATTCCAGTTCAGGTTATTTTAAGCTCATTTCAATTGGTACATTACCAAAAGTGGTTATGTCCAAGTGGGTAAGTTATTTACTTTGTAATTAGTCTGTGCAATTCTATCAGTGTGACACATTCATGTTGATTTGCGGCACAATTGTGACAGGATATTCAGCCAATTGCAGTGATGCTGAGACACTCCTTCTCTCATGTGAGCTTTTGCCTGTATATTGTATACTCTTTTCAACATATTCTTTATGCATAATGTTCTCTCTATCTTTATCTCACTTTTTCTCTTTCTTTCTGTCTGTTCTTTTGTTATGAAGATGTTAAGTAGGGCCAATGTGATAAGAAAGATGGCTCTGAATGCTTGGAAACTAATAAGGGTTTCAGGTTAAGAGGCTCCTAAGCGTTTTATAACAACAACAAAGAAGACTTAATGGCCTCCACTTTCCAGTATTAGCACCCATTTAATGACCAGCTTGCCCCCTCGTTAGGGGTGATCAGCTGTTCCAAATCGTGCACCACCCCTTGCATCAGAAGAGATACCCCAACTGCATGCTGTGATCTATAAATAGTGTGTCAAAAGGTAGTTTGTCAATGTTGGTGCATGTATTTCCAGGCATTTTGTATGACTTTGCATCAATAAGTGTGTGTGTGTGGAGGAAGAGAAAGAAAGAAGACAATGACAAGGAGAGATAAAATTCTGCGAAGACAGAAAAGGAAAAAAGAGAGAAAACAACAAGGCATAAACAAAAGAGATAAACACAAGATTATATTTCATTTTGTTTCTTTGCCTTGAATGAACTTTTGAGGATGTCTGTTTTGTGTGATTCACATTGTGAGAATTATACAGAAGCAGACTAAAGCGGCCACCTCTATTCATCCCAGCTTGGTGAAAGCCTTCTGGGATTTATGTAGATTCCCCAGACTGAGCAAATCCAGACACATAAAGATGAGAAAAGATCCAGCTTTCAGGCTACGACAGCACAGAATGCAGAGTTTATACACCACAATACTGCCATTTCACTGCACATGCGCCCCACATCTGGCAACTAAGCTGTTTCCTGGGACGCCCCTCTAAAGCGCTATGTGCTAAATGGAATTGCAGTATCTGAACCATTATTTGCCATGGAAGCAGTTTACAAAATATGGAAAATTTGTTATATGTATTCCATTAGATTTGGATTCTAATGGATGAAGTGTAACACTGAACATGATTCCATCGTCCAAGGCAGATGTTAAAAGGAAATTTACTTTATTACCTTGTCTGTATAGGTTCATTGCTTTAAACATCGTAAAACTCTTGAGCTACGATCATGAGCAACAAGACTAAAGGCCAGTCACCACAAGATCTGAGGCATTAAACAAATCAGCTTAGCAGCAGTCCTGTTATATTGCCAAAAACAATAACATATTTATTCTTCTCTCTGAAACGGTTCTTGTTTAACTTTAATGGTACCATAGTCCATTGAGTAAAACCTGCAAATAAGAACCTGCAAACTTTGTGAGCCAAAATGGAATGGTGTCAAAAGGCACTTGGCGTTAAGGCTCAGTGTCTTTTTGAGCTTAGTTCTGTGAAACCAAGTGATTGCTCAACTCCTTGTTACAGATATCACATTCATTTGGAATGTTGGAAATCTGAGCCATAGCATTTAGCCATATACGTTGCTTCCTTGGCACTCAGAGAAGAGAAAAGGGGAACTCTTTATGAAGACATTATCTTGTCAAATTAGTCACTGAAGTCATTGATAATGTTGCAAAGCTGTTGGTGTGGCAGTTTTATGAGAAAATAACCATGTTTGAAAATTACAATGTTAATTCTTCCCCCCAGGCCAGGGAAAGACCTCCTGAGTCGTATTGCATTGCTGTTACAGTTCCTTATTAATACTGTATGTCAAAATACAGGCATAAGTGCTTCCATCGATTTGGAATTGTTTTGGGATGTCTCATAAAAAATAAGAAAAAAATGTTTTAAAAATGTGCATAAAACATATACAACATATATGCATATATATGTAAGTGTTAAATATATAGCTCTTTAATGTAATAACTGCAGGCAATCTCTTCTGATTACAATATACTATATATGGTAAAAAAAAGACATTCACATAAACTATGATGGAAATGTCTCAGGGTTACATACGTAAACCAGTTCCCGGAAATTGGAACGAGATGATGTGTCATTGTGTTGATGCTATGGGAAGGCCTTCAGTGTGAACCGTTGACTGAAGCACCAGGACCAGCCTGCTGCAGTACAAACATCTTACAAAGGTGCACCTTAGCTAGCGCCTAAGAAGCAGCACACTCCTAGTGTGGTGTGCTTGATGCCTAGAGACGAAGTACACTGTGCACTTTGTATGCAAAGTAAGAAATGACTGACCAGTAAGGTTGTGATTTTGCATTTACAAACCTTATGTCCAATAAGGAAGGGATAACCCAGAAGGACCTGAGATCCTGGGGTAGAACCTCATGAATGTGTATGAAGAGGATCAGCGTGGTGCAGTCGTACCCTTAGCTAGTGCCTTAGAAGGGGCCACACCCCTAGTGGAATGGGCTTTGGTACCTAGAGGTGGAGCCATACAACACGCCTCGTAGACAAAAGAAATCACATCAACAATCCAATGCAACAAGCACTGCTTGGTGGTAGGAACAGTTGATCACAATAAATCCACAAATCCTTAGTGCCCTGACTGACATAAAGAGATGAAGCCTTTCCTGCTCTGCATGTTAAATGGAGGAGGGGAGAAGGCTTGAAGAATGACCGGATGAATTATCAAGAAAGGCACCTTCGGAATGTAACTTGGCTCAAGTGCAATATAATTTTGACCAGTCCAAGGCCAGCAGGAGACAACTGCTCCTACTCTTTTAAGCAAAGTAACGCAAGAGACACCTTGAGAGTCAGAAACTTCTCAGAGGCTAACTCCAAGGGCTCAAACTGAGCCTCTAATAAACTTTCAGGACTACAGAAAGATCCCAAGAAGGAACTCATGATCTACAGATAGGCCTAAGCCATCTGTCACTGTGCAGAAACCAAGATACTAGAGGATGCTTCCCCAAAGAAAGCTCCATCAATGTGGATGTGAACACAGTCTGCCCTAGAGACAACTAGTGTGTTGTCTATGGGAGAATGTATTTCTATTGCAAGAAATACAGCCCCTGCCCCTTTAATTGCTAATAGTAAAGTGCCCTTTCGGTCATATTGTGGTGCCCCTGGAGTGCTGTTTGAATCGCAACACAATTTGCAACCCCCAAATGCGNAAATGGAACACCCGTCTCATGTTCCTCTTAACCAACTCAACCTGCTATCCCGCGGAACCCTAACCATGGGGCACAGATGTCTGACTCTCATCCCTCAAGAAGAGAGCCAGGTGGGAACGGAGCTTCCTTATTGTGAACACTCACTATGAACACATGCTCACGATGAGCCCCCTCGAGATCTGACTGAGCGTAATTCGCTCCCAGATAAACAGTCATTCTGCCTAAAAAGCAGAGGCATGGCATCACACACTTTAGACCTGACATTTACAGACTACCTCCTGGTCTAAAGATTTTCACAGACACAATACACTTTTCTTTGTTTTCACACAAACAAATGCTCAACAGACATGCGGCTTCTGAAGACAAAGAAGCTGGGCATTCTGTGACATAAGCCCTTTTATAGTCTTGATGACACACTACACTTTGTCACCTGACCTCCATTGTCCAGTAGAATTGGAGTGATTTCACATGTGCTTTAAACACTGGTTCATGCTGAAGGCATTCCCATAGTGCCAACGCAATGACGCAGCGTCAATGTTCCCTCAAAAGGGAAAACAAATTCATTTGTTTCCACATAAAAAAAGGCAAGTGACTTAAAACATAAAATATCATTAGACATCTAAATGATGTATGACAGGCTTTTTGGCACTGACATTTCAGAATGTCCAGAGCGGACATTCTGAAATGCCAGTGCCAAAGCCTATCATCCAAAAAATATCAACAGACATATGGCATTTTGCCACCAATAGCTAGCAAACATGAAGTTTGTCAGAGTGTTTGTGTTTGTTTGTTCTAATCTGCAATCTATTACAATTGATAAAAGTGTCTTCCCCAGTGGCTACAATTTCCATTTCGATTTTTCTATTTTCCCTGGAAGTGGCAATTTTGTTTTCTTGAACACATGGAATAGAAGGGCTTATTATTTGCATTTTTTTTTTTTTTTTTGATATTCTGATTTTTCACATAAATTAAATTCACAAATTGGATGGAAACTGAGCTATTGACACATGATGTAAGCTTTATCCACACTCAAAGCCAACTTTTTTTCCAAACTGTTATGCCATATAGAGGCACTTTGAGACAGAGGCTCTTACACTACAGAAAGGAAAGTCCATCCCTAAAAACAGTGGTGACTCAATCCAAAGGCTGTGGAGGAGGAATCGGATCGGTTATGTTTCCACACCCTCCGGATTCAAGGATGATTCGCAAAGTTTTTAAGACAGATGACGCCCAAGAAATGAAAGCCCATGTATAAGAAGTCGGCTGTTGTCTTGGGCAGCAACTCTACTCCACAGTCTACATCCAGTTTACCACCTGCTGTGGTATTTGCATAGCAGCGCTAGTTCCCTAAAACTCAAATAACTCTGGCGTTTTCTGTAAATGGCTTTCGGGAAATTACTTCTGGGATACCATGTTTTGTATTGGCACTTTTTAGTTAAGTGTTTAAGTATCTTTACGGCCACAAAATCATATATGAATGTGTTTTGCACAAAAAGTAATGGTTTTCATTGATAATGAGCACATCTGATTATAACAATGTTTTTTTATGAATTTAAAAACCTTAAAGTCATCATGAAATCAATAAATTCCTAT
Source organism: Anabarilius grahami (assembly GCA_003731715.1). Taxonomy (NCBI): domain Eukaryota; kingdom Metazoa; phylum Chordata; class Actinopteri; order Cypriniformes; family Xenocyprididae; genus Anabarilius; species Anabarilius grahami. The sequence continues at coordinate 2,078,646 of RJVU01079141.1, forward strand.
TGTTTATGGAATATTGCAGTATTGAGAAGCCGATCACTGGGATATACATCACAATAGAGAAAAAAAGGGTCCTTTCTTGCCAACTTGAAATATTAATGTCAGGTTAAAAAAAGCTAGCCCATATATATATATATATATATATTGAGAATGATAGGCTGGGAATATCGCTTCTAATATAACAGCTGAGGGAGTGACAGCAAATTTAACATCTTTCTGTAATGCATCTCTCAATATTTTTTTCTTTTTTTTCTTTTGCTATTGGAGCAAATGGGAACGAAAAAATAATTTTTATTGTAGTTTCCATTCACTACTATAGAAGTTTACCCATCTATGACAACTTCCACTTCTGAGAACCCCAGAAATGTGTAAGGGTCCATTCTGTGTGATTAGCTTTCATGTGACTGACTATCTGCCCTTTTCTCTCTCTCTTATCCTCATTAGCAGCAACAATTTGGCCATCACATCAGGTGTGAGGACTTTAAGCCTCTCTTTTTTATTTACCCCCCACACACATACATTCTCAAAGTTCATTCACACCAATGTGGTGGGAAGGTCTCAGGGAGATCAGACCTTCTGGAGCAGATGTCATTAGCGCGTGTCACCTCTCCGATTTACCGTCCTCGCTCAACGTTAACAAGTGTTCACGCTGTTTTATTGGAACACAACTCCACTGCACCAGATTTTTCATTAAAATTTATAGAGCATGAAAATGACTTCAGTTGGGCGAGGAGGGACTGCAGTGGAACAGGAGAAAGGAAGGGTATGAGGGGCTGGAAAGACCATGGGTTGTCTGCTGGCCGATCGGAACAGATTGCCTGGAAATGACCCCGGTGTCCATCAGCCAGCGAGAGGGGGAGCACTTCAAACATTTTTCAAGGCTCAGCCCTCTCAGTGCATTGACCTGTGTGAGTGTTTTAACAGGCTGCTAATTAGTAGTAGGAGTCTCATGGGAGATATTACCCCAAAACCGACAAGCAAAATACAAATATTGCTATGTAAACTCTGCACTGTAGCCAGCCTTGTTAAGGAGTGTAGCCATATGTATGAAAATCAGTTTTTTCTAAACATGCTTATGAAGTGCTCATTCATCAGTGTTAATTGGGAAATATTTGATTTGTACGGTCTCCACCTCCATTTGATTTATGAAAATGAAGGTAAAATTTCCATCTAAAGATGATAAATGAACACATAGACCACACATACACACACCCGCTGAGGTCTCAGTACAACTCAGGACAGTAGAAACATATCACAGCCAGAATACAAATATAATGAGACTAACTTGTCTTCCATCCATTTCTATTGTTCTCAGACGTGCTACTAAACCCGCGAGTGGGCGGCTGTCCAAACCTTCATCAACAGCGGGTTGTGTTTTTTCTCCTCCCTGCCACATGTTCGGCACACCGTCTCTCCCAGTGTGAGCAGGGAGCAGACAGGAAGCCCCTAAAACTGTAAATCTAAAGCCCAGGTTGCCGATTCATCCTGCTATGACATGTTTATTGTTCTTTTTCTAACCGTTGTCCTCACTCCTCTGCCATTTTTGGATGACGCCATTCTCTCCCTACGACTCCAGAATCACTTAGCGGCCTTCTTGAAAAGCTCATTGTGGTGTAATCAGCGTTTTTCACCATGTTAAAGTCATCAGACGCTCAGCATGAGCCTTCAGAGGGGCTAATTGCGTGTGAAGAAAGCACCTCTGTGGCCACCGGCCATGCGTTCCCTCAAGAGATCTTCCACAAGACAGATGGTCAAACCAAATCACAAAGCTATTAAATCATTTTTATCACATATTTTCTTAGTCTAACAAGGGTAATTTTCTATGGTAATTTTCAGTAAATGATAAACAATGTGCCCCATAACCTGCTTTAACCCTTATCAATGCTGTAGCACAATGACATACCACAATTAAACATCATTATCTGAAGTTTCCAAGTGTATTTAACTGGGGAAAATTGGGAGCCTGGCAAATGCCACTATGATCGTAATTACTTTCTTTTGGGGAAATTAGTTTATCCAACAATAACAATCGCGAAAGTCAGAAATTGAGACATATTTCATCAGCTGGTTTGTTCCACTTAAATGACTTCAGACAATGATTGAATTTAGTTATTGTTTCTGTTAAGGTTCCATAACCATAATTATCACGATAAAATGCCCATTATACTGTCCCAGTTCCAACTGGCATTGCAGTATATATGGAGGAAAACCACTTGATCTGTTACCTTGAAATACTTATAATAACTTATAAAAAGCAGAGAGGAAAAAAAAAACTTTCCACCTGTTGTCAAACTTAGAAATACAAGACACATTCTGTCCAGATATCCACCTGCTGAGAGCCATTAGCAAAGCCAAACTGTGAGCTGCAGAGGCAGGTGCAGGTTTTATTGTCTGGCAAAGGATTGGGTAAATGCAGAGGCCTCTCGCTGATAACAGCAGAAGGTGCAGGCGGTGACACTGTAACTGTCATTAAATAATAATTACTGCACCGCAAGGCTTAATGAGATTTTAATGTCTCTTGAACAGGCACCACTGGGAAAAAAGTTAGCCTTAAGCAATGTGAGCTACCTAAAATGAAATGACGTTCAGGAACACAGAATTTATTGACTTGCTTCATACAAAACGTTTTGCAAAAACAGAAATGGTTTCAGTTGTGTTTCTTGATTTGGTTTTCTGTGTCTTTTACTACATTGGCCCAGACACGAATGAAGTCAAAGTTAAGCGCTGCTATCTCTGTAGGCAAGCTCTGTTAGTCTCCTGTGCTGTAGATAAGCAAGAGAGAGGTGAGATAACGTCACTTCAGATATGCCGCACAATTTGTGATGTTCACATGCTAAACATAATGTTTTTAGGAAAATCGTATTACATCAGTGGTCTAATTTTGTCAGAGATTTTGTTTCACTTCAATGTAGTGCATCATGGAAAAATCATATAGTCAACATTAACATGCAAGATAAAATATTAAAACTGTAAGAACTCACACTGACTAAATTCCCTTACCACACTCTTGTGCATTATAACACCCCTTGTAAAAAAGAAGTGTTTAATTGTATTGAATGTGCACTTGTGAAGTGTTTTCAATGCAATATATATATATATATATATATATATAAATAATTGCTGATAATATATTAAAGGGTTAGTTCACCCAAAAACTAAACTTCTGTCATTAATTACTCACCCTCATGTCGTTCCACACCCGTAAGACCTTCGTTCATCATAGGAACACAAATTAAGATATTTTTGATCAAATCCGATGGCTCAGTGAGGTCTCTGTTGACAGCAAGTTCATTTACAATTTTAAACACCCAGAAAAGTACTTAAGACATATTTAAACAGTTCATGTGACTACAGTGGTTCAACCTTAATGTTATGAGCGACGAGAATAAAAAACTAAATAGCAACTTTATTCAACAATATCAAGTGATGGGCGATTTCAAAACACTGCTTCATGAAGCTTCGAAGCTTTTGGTTTCAAATCAGTGGTTAGAGCGTGTATCCAATTGCAAAAGTCATGTGATTTCAGTAAACGAGGCTTCGTTACGTTATAAGTGTTTCAAAATTTCAATGATTCATGTGAGTTTGGCAGTTTGATACACGCTCTGAACCACTGATTCGAAACAAAAGATTTGTAAAGCCTCGAAGCTTCATGAAGCAGTGTTTTGAAATCACCCATCACTAGATATTGTTAAATAAAGTCATTATTTTGTTTTTTTGGCACACAAAAAGTATTCTTGTCGCTTCAAAACATTAAGGTTGAACCACTGTAGTCACATGAACTGTTTGTCTTTAGTACCTTTCTGGGCGTTTGAAAGTGTAAATTAACTTGCTGTCAATGGAGGCCTCACTGAGCCATTGAATTTTATCAAAAATATCTTAATTTGTGTTTCCAAGATAAACAAAGGTCTTATGGGTGTGGAATGACTTGGGGGTGAGTAATTAATGATAGAATTTTCATTTTTGGGTGAACTAACCCTTTAATGAAATAAAAGGCCACTTAAGTGTACTTAATGAGAGTATGACTCTGTTTCTTCACACACTTAAGTACACTTCTGAAAGTGCACTTTATAATAATGTTATAATATTATAAAATGCTTTATAAAACTTTATAATAAAGTTTTACTTTAGGGTTAAATAATTATGTTTAAATAATCTTTTGTCATATTTTAAAGAAGGTATATACTTGAAAGACAATTTATAACTATTCTTAGTGAAAACTATTCTATAGTGAAGATGTAGAACTACAGTGTCAGTGTCTGTAAATGCTTCACACACTTGGGCATGTTCAGAAGTTTCTGTTGGAAAATCTAATTTTGATCAGTGATTAAAGGTTAGATAACTGGAAGAAGAAGAAAAAAAATCACAAAAGGTCAGAGCAAACGTTTGTTTTTTTTTTTTTTTTTTTTACTTGAATTATTTTTATTTACTAAAGCAGAAAGGGTCATCTCAAGTTAAAATTTCTTACTCTTATGATACTAAAACATATATAACAGAAACAAACTCAAAAGATGTCAAAGAAATCCGGTCCAATGAACAGAACAGATTGGAATTACTCAATGTATATGCACTAGTATGATAAGAATCTCTTTAGGCATGATAAAAGTTTCTATGTGTGACGTATCTATATGTGTGTCCAGTTAGGGTGACCAAGAAAAATAAAAGTGAGGTGCAATTTCCGACCAACTGTCTACACCAAGCCCATAAAAACCTGCAAACACGGCTTCTGTTACCATTCTCCTTAATCTAACTCTTCTCTTCTTTTTAGTCCTCACTCTGTTTGTTTTTGAGGCTCAGCGATCTCTCTATTTCCCACCCATCACTATAGAAACCAGATACTGTATCTCAGCCAGGGCTATCCTGTGGAAACAGAGCTCACTTTCTCAGATAAATAAACGGTTACGGTGAGGCCGCGGGAGGAGTGCGTGGAAAGGGAGATCAGGGAGGAGGCAGCGCGGCAGGGTCAGGGAGCTGTGAAAAGCGTCAGGCGTGGTGATCCTTATCACACTCTCAAAATGCATTTGTGCCCCGGGAAATAAACATCTCTACTGATCTTGACCACAAGGGAAAGAGATCAGCTGGGACCACCAGCTACTGTAGAGGTCATTTCCTAAAGAGTTGCTGATTGTTCATTTGCATTATGAACAAGGTACATTTGCATTATCAACATGACTATAAGACTTAGTTAGATTTGTTACCTAAATTCAAACTGAATGAATAAACTAAACCTAAAATCTTTGAGTTTACTTTAATGATTGACAAAACCAACTCTAAAATATAAGTAAATTTAAATCAATGTATATGAGTTTACAGTACACATACTTATTGGTTTTAAAACTTAAATGGTTTACGGCAATCGGTTTCCTCAAATGGTTTGAGTTACCATAACTTATGGGGTTTTACAGTGGAGAACTAGTTGATTTACGCAGTAGCTAGCTATATAGGACAGGATGATGTCTGCATTTTTTCATATTTTGAATTAGTTTTCATTTTTTTAGTTAGTTTCCAGTGCAACATTTCTTTGTTCATCTAATATTTCTATTTTATTTCAGCTTTATTTCAATTAATAAAAACAATTAGTAGTTTTAGTCTTAGTTAACAATAACAAGAAGCTTATTAAAAAGCTTAATTAATGATTTAAAAATGATAATAAGTGCTTACAACAAGTCTGTTAACAGTTGTGTGGGCCTATTATTTAAGCTGTGAAGTTTTTCTAGCATTTTCAGTCATTTTAGGGTTGTAATTAAGTTGTTACTTAAATAAAACTTTATTACACAGATAAGGTTAGCAAACAATTTTCAAATATGAGTATTTATCCGTTTACACATTGGTCTCATTCAATTTCATACCACATTTTTGCATTCTTTAAAGAAGAATCTTTTTTCTTTTCTTTTTTTTTCTTCCAGAATTCACAATTGCTTTTTCATTTGATCTTAACTTGTACTGAACCTGGAATATTTATTTAAGTACTGTTCTCACTTTGGATTTACCACTACAATTTACATACAAAACAAACAAACCAAACTCTGGCATTAAAAAGATTCAGGTCCGCACCAAAGTCACCATAAGACATATCCACATCCCATCTACAGAGGTTAGAAATAATGTTTTATGTGTGGTATGTCGTAACCTACCCGTTACACATATCAAACTAGCTTATAAAAATTCGGAGGAATGTTTGAAGCAGGCTCGCTGAGCTTACGGTTAGACACTCTCTCATGCAGCTGGGCTCCCTCCAGCCCTAACACACAGGAGGAAATAAATAAAGAGGGCCATCGGATTGATCATCCAAAACATGTCTTTTATCCCAAGCCAGAGCCCTGTCCACCGGACAGCATAACATATGGAGCCTCAGTGAAAAGATCTGGAAAAGAAGCACGGACACATCCTAAGATGAACTGAACTGGGTGCCCAGAGATATCTTCTGTGATTGGCAGCTGCCTATGTCAGGAGCCCCATAGTCTGGTAGGAAACGCATGACTGCTCTGGCCTTGTCTAACCACTGTCCTATTTTTTGTACTTCAAGCAATGCATGGTGGTCTTTAAAACAACAATAATCAGCAGTTGAGAATGACCTCTTCACAATTTCATTTCCAGCCAGAAATAGTACCTTGGAGTATCATGTCATAACACAAACAGATTTAAGTGATTTAAACCTCAATTTCCTTATCAGCAAAAAAATACTGGTCTTGGTTTATTTGCTTTTCCACATTTTAATGAAGAACAATAATATACCTAAATGGTTGTGCTTGAGCAGAAATGAGTTTATCACCCCACGTCAGATTCCTTCTCACATTTCTTCATTTCATCAAACATTATGTTGTATATTTTGAACGGTGTTGGGAAAGTTACTTTGGAACTATGGCTCAAGCTCAACTACAGTCAAGCAGCTGAAACAGTAGTTAGTTACATTTCTAGTTATTAAGTACATTAATGCTATTTGCTCATTTATAATTTGCTAATACATTTAGCTATATTTTATATAATTTAGCAAAATATGATATAGGCTATATTATATTATATCATATTATATTTACTGAATTATATTATATTATATTTACTAAATTATCTAAAATATTGTTTAGATGAACTGTTCAATTAACCATGAACTAACCCAGAATTAATAAATTTTTCTGGGCACATAAATAATATTCATATGAGTCATAACTTGTTTGTATTTTGATATGCGCCAAAAGCACCTTATTTTAAATATCCATTGTAACTGGAGAAAAAGGTAATTGTTTACTTTGTAACAATTGTGTCCTTGATTTTTTTTTTTTTTTTTTT
>RJVU01079141.1:2085943-2097350 GCA_003731715.1 Anabarilius grahami
ATACAGATGGCAACAGTAACAGTCCATAAGAGCAGTCCATTATGAAAATTAATGACTAAATTACTAAAATATGGCAAAATATGCAGAGCAAGCAGAACACAATAGCTGAATGATTATTTAAGTGTTATTCAGAATATCATTAGAAATATTCCAATAATTTCTATTCCAGCCATAAACTCTATAGGGCATGAAAGCCTTTTTCTGGAATTAAAATTGAATGAGAATAGACCTTGATCAATGAATTCATTTAAGTAAATTTGCTCAACAAAATGAATCTAATATTGATTATGAAAATTTATCTCTGCTTTATGATTTGAACACATATGGGCAGAAACCAGGAAATAGTAAGATGCCCATGGCTGTAGGACCTTGCCAACTGCACATTGGAATTGACATTCATTATGAATAAACTTGAGCATTTGCTTTAACTGCATTCTGTCTCACCATTTAATGGTGTTTTTGAACATTATTTTGAGTAGGTCCATGCAAGTTCTTGTGCTCATTTATTTGCAATTTAGTGCAATATAACATTTTTCCAGGAAAATATTCTATATTCTTATTTAGGATCATTATACACATATTTAAAAGCAAAGCCCCATATCTGCACCACACTATTACCACCATGTTTGAGCATGTACTGTACATGGCAAACTCATTACCACATCCCTGGATTTCCCCCATTACTTTCTCACAGCCTGGTGTTCATGGAGGTCAGGGGGCAGAAGCACTTTCTGACCACAGCTCTGCCTTTTTTCACAGACTTTGGGAATCCATGGATTAAGTGGGATCAAGTCTGGTTAATTCAGATGACCTGGCAAACCTCCCCTCTTTATCTGGCGGTCTGGTTATTTCTTTATGTAATTGTGTAACATTGCTAAAACATATATATTTATATACTAATGTCAAAGTATATATATATATTTAAGTTTCCAGCTAAAATTAACACTAGTGGCAGTAAAACAACAACAAATGTGACCCGTGCTGGCAAAATTAGTCGGAATGCGCAAGGCTAATTTCGAGCTACAGGCAAAACAATTGAAAAATGTCAATTTTGGTCAAAAATGAGTTCATTAAGCCCTCATCTAGAACAATGCTCCAAATAGCAATTAAACATCTAAAAGTATCTTTATTTGTATACATTTTCTGAGAGGAGCACCTTTTCTTTGACCATGAAAATGCTGCTTTTCTCTTCGCTTCTCGACGACTGGCGCTTCCTCTCAGCACAAGTATATTATCATTGTCAAGCACGGCATTCCAACTTTGTTAATATTCCTAGCGAATTCTTGATGGTATGAGTCTGAACCAGTGAAAGTGATTTTCAAACTCATGCTGATGTAAACAAAACGATCTTACTTGCACTGACTGACAGAGCCGAAGCATGCATACAAAGACGCCTCAGACAGAGCGCGATCCAGATATACACATATACACAGAATTACAGTATTTCAAAATATCTTGAACTTAGCATCTTGGCGAGTATTCACGCAAACATTATCTGCTATGTCTTAAGTGAACATTTGGTTAACTGTTGGGGGAAAACATCTGATGTGTAACATTTATATTAGATCCGTTTGGTACAGTAGGTCTTAATACATAAGCTGTCTGTTTCATTAATGCTAAAGGATTAGTTCACTTTCAAATAAATGTTTCCTGATAATTTACTCACCCCCATGTCATCCAAGATGTCCATGTCCTTCTTTCTTCAGTCGAAAAAAAATTAAGGTTTTTGATTAAAACATTCCAGGATTATTCTCCTTATAGTGTACTTCAATGGCCTCCAAACGGTTGAAGGTCAAAAAATGGCTTTAAACGATACCAGATGAGGAATAAGGGTCTTATCTAGCGAAACGATCGGTCATTTTCAAAAAAAAATGTAAATGTATATGCTTTATATAAACAAATGATCGCCTTTCAAGTGGTTCCGCCAAAACCGCACTTTCGTATTCTTCAAAAAGCTTACGCTGTACTTCCTACACCTTCCCTATTCAACTTATGGAACGAAAGCAGCGCCAGTTCCATTTTTTCCGTAAGTAGAATACGGAAGGCGTAGGACATACAGCGTAAGCTTTTTGAAGGATACGAAAGTGCGGTTTTGGCGGAACCACTTAGAAGGCGATCATTTGTTTATATAAAGCATATACATTTACATTTTTTTTTTCAAAAATGACCGATTGTTTCGCTAGACAATACCCTTATTCCTCGTCTGGTATCATTTAAAGCCCTTTGAAGCTGCACTGAAACTTTTGACCTTCAATAGTGGAGTCCATTGAAGTCCACTATAAGGAGAATAATCCTGGAATGTTTTCATCAAAAACCTTAATTTCTTTTCGACTGAAGAAAGAAGGACATGGACATCTTGAAAGACATTGGGGTGAGTAAATTATCAGGAAAATTTTATTTGAAAGTGAACTAATCCTTTAATCAAACATTGTGGAATCATGGAAAAAAGTTGTATATATATATATTTATTTATTTATTTATTTTTTCCCCCTATAGATATTTGGTTTTGATTTGGTTTGTGCCAAATTTGGTGGTATTACCAGGGATTTTAAGGTATGGATGCTAGGTGATTTTTCTCAAAATTGACTTTGCTGACTCTATCAACAGCTCAGTTATTTTTCGCCAGATTCCATCAAATCATACATCATTTTGAAGTTGTTTACCATTTACCATTTTTACCATAGATCATAAACTAATAGATTTTCCTATTTACATCACATAACAAGCTCCATATATATGTATTTTCTGATGTAGTAAACTCAGTATGGTACAGCATTGCACTTGCAATGAGGATTGAGTACAAGTCCTGTGAAAAAAGACTTGTAAAAGCAAGCTAAAATGGCAAAAAAAGAAAAAAAAAAATTTCATCTCACATTTGTTTTGTTTATATTATCAGTTTAGGGTTTAGGGTATGTGGTACATAATTTTCAAACGCGATAGACCATTAACCTTTTAACACTTCTCACCAGACATTTTATTTCCGAACTGCCATATGTACCACAACCAGCATAACAAAACATTTCCAGATTCACATTCTTTGAATAAAACTGAACAAGCTTTTGGTGCCACTCACTGGAGTTTTCTCTTTGAAAGTGTCACGGAACATGCAAAAAATAATATAATAATATCATTTTTCAAAAATGTCGCCACAGGCAGGTTTTTCCAATGTGCCTGTGTTGGTATATTGTGTAGTATTGGACTGAATACTCTAAAGCTTTGTCCAAAAAAACAGATTCTTTCTGTTTGCTGGGATTTTCTTAAATCTTATCTAAACTAACCCATCAGCCTTGTGATGCCAGTACATACATTCATAGTGTGGAGTATTAATCTAAGTCAATACCCTAAAGCCATGGCTCTGTGTACAGTTGAATCTTGAACAAGCCTCTGCAGTTCCAAACCACGAACAGTTACATATCAAAACATGGTCATGTTCAAGTACCACAGTTTGGGTAAATAAAGACAAATTCGCTTTAAATGAGGCAAGAAGGGCTCGGTTTACCTCAAACCAAGACTCACCATCTCACAAAAGAGGGTCAGCAGGCTTTTGGCTCCTTATTTCTGTATAAATGCAAATAGAGTTATCTAATTTATCAAACGTGCATAGTGCCGACATCTTCCAGTCTCCCCTGCGCTATCTCAATATTTGCCAGAGCACCTTATAAAACCTGTCATTAGTTAGTGTTCACCTTAAATCCTGTAGTATATTTACACTGCTACATCCTTCAGAACATACTTCATAACTTTCCTCTGAGGTAGGGCAAAAGCTCTGCTGGGGTGTGTGTGAGGGGGTCCGGGACAAAGTATATAGTTAAAACTCACGTAATTTCATACAGCCATTAATCACAGAGAGGCAGTTGCCACGGGAACTGCTGCCTCAGGGATGATGCGCTCATGATCACTGCTGGTGGTCCCGTCGACAGACCAACCGGACACATCAAACCTCAAGTGCCAGGGGTCGCACCTCAGGTGGTAACCCAGAAACAAGGAGCGAGAGAGATGCAGATCTGTTTTTCATTGATGTTGGTGTTTCTCACTAAGAGAAAGAAGTCTGCGGGCATGCTGTACACTGCCAGCTCTGTGCTGTTCTTCTACGAATACTACTAAATTGAACTTAATCTATACATACGAACATTATAAGCAGTTAGTTTGGTCCTTTAATTTGATTGGACATGCTAAGTTCAAAAAGTGCTGATATTTCTGTTGTCTGTGTTTGCAGCATTCCAGACAGGCCATCAGTTATGAAATATTGCTTTTGGAACTATTTACATTGGTGGAGCAAAATTAAAAAAAAAACTGGCCATATTTTGTGCTCAATATTAACTTATTAATTAGTTAATNTTAGTTCATAGAGTCTGAAATATATGTAATACTGTATATAACTGATATTATATATATATATATATATACAGTATATATACACATGAACCATTGAAATTTCGAAACACTTATGATGTAACGAAGCCTCCTTTATTAAAATCACATGACTTTGGCAGTTTGAGACACGCTCCCGACCACTGATTCGAAACAAAAGATTCGTAAAGCTTCGAAGCAGTGTTTTGAAATTGCCCATCACTAGATATTGTTAAATAAAGTCATTATTTTGTGTTTTTTGGCTCACAAAAAGTATTCTTGATGCTTCATAACATTAAGGTTGACCCACTGTAGTCGCATGAACTGTTTACATATGTCTTTATAGCTTTCTAGGCATTTGAAAGTGTTAATTATCTTGCTGTCAATGGAGCCTCACTGAGCCATCGGATTTCATCAAAAATATCTTAATTTGTGTTCTGAAGATGAACGAAGGTCTTACGGGTGTGGAAAGACATGAGGGTGAGTAATTAATGGCAGAATTTTCATTTTTGGGTGAACTAACCCTTTAAAGCTTCAATACATAACGCATCAATAAAAATCTGCTTACTTGATTTGATCAGAATAAAATATTAAAAGAATTTGAAAAGAAAATGAGCCAAATTTCAAAACTACTATTATTTTTACATAATAATAACATTGTAGCAGGGACTCTTGAGACCAAGCTCAAATGTTAAAAAAAACTTTAATTGTATCATGGTTGCATTATTAACTGTGTCAGCCTATATGATTTTTTACGTCACACCAGAACTGTACCACATTTAAACAATCCCTTCTCTCTCTATATTTCTCTGCTCATTTCCTTTTTGTCTTCACTGTATGTTTGGTTTGGCTAAGAATCCAGCCCAAACACTTGCCCTCCACACAGGAACCACCCTAAGCTGAGGTCATCAATTCAAAACCTATACCGGGGCAGCGGTGTTTAAGTCAATGAAGAGAATAAGAGAAAAGGTCATGCCGAGCAGTGCACATGGAATGTGTCAGTGTTTCTGCACTGTTTACAGCTCTGTTTATGATCTGTGTTAACAGTGTACTGACACTTTAACTGGCTTCAAAACAGCCGCCAGCACGAGGGCCATGAATCTAGAGCAGCAGCAGACCTGCGTTTCACCTCATAAGGAAAAAGTAGGGAATACCTCCTTCCAGACGCTGTCATCTAATGTAGTAAAAAAAAAAAAAAGGATAATAGGAACTTTTAAAATACAAAAATATACTTCTGATTTCTATTATGAGCTCTTATGCCTGTTCTCTTTTCTATTATCCTTTGTTTTGTTTTAATGGTTGATGTTGTCTAAGAGATCTCAATGGTGAATAGGTAAAATAATGACAGTACTAGTTAAAGGGGGCATATCCTGAAAATCTGACTTTTTCCGTATTTAAGTGTTATAATTGGGTCCCCAGTGCATCTACCAAACCAGAAAATGTGAAAAAAGACAACCCAGTAACTTTGTTTTGGCAAGTCTTTCTCTGCGAGCATGTGAAAAAACGAGCCGCTCAGATTTTGCTCCCCTTGTGACGTAGAAAGGGGATCTTATTATAATATTACAGCCCCTTAATCTGCACGTTTCCACCCACAGCGCTGTCATTTTTTCTGCAAGCGAAAACCTTGTACCAGTTTTAAGGCCATGGCAAATGTTCGAGCACAGTATGCTAACTGTTCTGTTGTTGCCTGCACAGACGAGCACAGAACACTATTTAGAGTCTCATTAGCTTGGATAGCCTGCAAGCTGACCCTGGCAAGCTAAAAAAAGAGTGTTTCTATCCAAGTGATATTTTGGAAAAAAATATTAGACCATTCACAGCATTTGATAGCAATCATAAACATTAGCCTGGTGTGTATGGCTCTGTTTGGCAAACAGATATGCTATGTATAGTGGGCTTCCATATGGGTTTTGCACAAAAGATCAACATGACGGCACATGCTAGAGCTGAATCAACTCCACAGCAACTACATACATTTTTCCACTATCCATTCAGAAACGTCCAGATGCATTCTAAAAGTTTTAACTTCTTTTTGTGTCTCTCCATCAGTGTCCGACTCCGGTTTGAACAATGTAAGGCTGAACACCGTTACCGACAATCGTCATTTTGGCTGCGTGAGATTCTCCAGCTTTGTTGTTGTTGAGCAACAGAACCGCAAGCTGTTAAAGCTCCGCCCTCTTTTGGAAAGCGGGCAGGGAGCAGCAGCTCATTTGCATTTAAAGGGACACACATAAAACCTGCATTTTTTGCTTACACCCAAATAGGGGCAAATTTGACAAGCTATGATCTGTGGGGTATTTTTAGCTGAAACTTCACAGACATATTCTGGAGACACCAGAGATTGCATCTTGTGAAAAGGGGCATAATAGGTGCCCTTTAACAAATAGTCTCACCTTTGCTTATTCTGAAGTGCATCTAACATTAGTAAAAACCTAGAAATCTTCATGGAGGACAACTGAAATGTGTTTGGGGTCAGTAAGATTTCTCTCTCTCTCTCTCTCTTAAGAAATTAAAATTCACTTGAACACATGGACACATGAAATTGATTAAAAGTAACAGTAAATACATTATCATGGTTTCCACAAAACATTTATGCAGTTTTCAACATTGTTTTCAACATTGATAATAATAAAAAATGTTACTCGAGCAGAATATTAGAAATAGCTTTAAATAGTTGTGTATATTTTTTCATGCAGGCTATTAAAATTGCATTTGTGGTCTCTCAGACCTCAAACAGAACATGAGAAGATGAACAGGGTTTCTTCAGTAAAGCACATTCTCTTTGCTAAATTTGCAGTACACAAGAATTTGGTTTTAGACATAGAGGTACAGATGTTTGTCATAAGCTCTTCACTCTGACTCTATTCAACTGTTTCATCCCTGACTGTAATCTCAGCGGTACATTCTCCTGGCAGACTAAATGGAAAATATCCGGCTGATGTTTATTCTGGCAGAGTGTAGTGATAGATCTGAAAAACTTTTTCTTGTGTGTACAAGTTACCTGTTAGGAACTGACATTGATTTTGCTCTACAGCATGACAGGTCTATAGTGACAGAGTGTGAAGTATATATATGAAATATACTGTAAATGGTGTAATACAACCTAAATAAGTAAAATAGAATTACATTGAAAACAACTGCCAGTAAATGTGTATTACAATAATTCACAATAACGATGAAACACTAAATTTTACATTCTCCATCTGTAAAAATTAAATCTAAGCATTACTTTGTGCCAAAAAGAAAAATTGCTCAATTGCTCACAATCATCTGTCTCAATGAATCTTCATAACATCCCTCATTTATTGCTGTGTTTTGCCAAACCACAGCTGAGAGAGGTTGACACAAGCTTTCACTGCTGAATAAAAGGCTCAATTAATTCATTTAGTCGTTTCTTCGCCTGGAGGGCCAGACATCAATAGGCGAGCAGACAATCCTCTTCTGTGCCTACTATAAACAATGCCGGCTGGCGCTGACTGAGGAAACAGGTATCAACAAGGGTGAGTCTGAACAGCACTGTAGGACTGTGATTTAAGAGAGGTGTTAATGCCATCAAGAGTGAAGTCAACTGTGTCTTACCCTAAAGGCGCAAAAACAGACAATAAATTACACAATCGTATGATATATGAGAGAGCTATCCTTATAGTGCTAAAATTCACAGCCAATGAGCAAGTCTGTGAACTTGTAATTAGCTAGAAATTAATATGCCTTAGACAAAAATGTATGTTATTGAATGAATATTGTAAAAAGGTGGTTATGTTGGGGCGTGACCTGGCGGTTAGCACATCTGTTCCCACATGTGTGATGCTCAATTAGGCACTGCAAGGTATATTCTCCATCCTTATTCTCCCGCTTCTCCTCACCCAAAAATTATACATTTGGCAAAAAGACCAAAAAAAATGTATTTAAAAAATTGTTGAGGTCACCAAGTCACCATGAAATGACAATTCTTATTTTTAATGGAATATCACAGTATTTATTATAAATGATTTATCCACGCACATCAATAGCTTTTAAAAATGAATGTGCCCTCATAACCTAAAGGGGACCTATTATGCCCTTTTTCAAAGTCTTGATTTTATTTTGGAGATCTGCTAGAACAGATTTCCATGCTTGAATGTTCAAAAAACACATTATTTTTCATATATTTTACATTATTCCAGCACCTGAATCCAGCAACAGTCTGACTGATCTCTATGAAGCCACTCTGGACCAGTGTGTTGTGACTGGTCAACTGCTTCAAGCTTGTTTCAGAAATGCCACAGCCCTTACCATAACCGCAAGTTTCAACATGCTAATAACTAGGGGTGTAAAGGTACACAAACATGACGGTTTGGTAAGTACCTCGGTTTTGAAGTCATGGTTTGGTATGTGTTCGGTACAGCAGGGGGGAGAAAACTAAACATAAAATTGCTTTTTTTTTAAATCTTTTTTTTTTTTAACAAATGTGTCTCTGTATTTAAATAAATTCAATCATAATTGAAATTTTCTTCAGGATAAAAAAATCTATCTCAGCTAATGCTGTAAACTATACAGGGAGCCCTTTCTTGCACATTACTATAGTTTTAAAGGTTACAATTAACAGAGCCCAAATTATTAAATTAATTTGCTATTTATTTTTAGATATAATAATAAACTAATAAAAAAAAAGTAAATTGCACATAAGGCAGGTTTCTAAAAATCTAATTATAAAGAATTATTTTCTACTTCAAATCATTTTTTAAATATAATCATTTACACAGTGGCTGTCATAACTTGTTTTCATGACAAATTTATTTAAACATACATTACATAATCAAGACATTACTAACAGGTTAAGTAAATATAATGAATAGGCTAATATAGTTGATATATGAAATGCTCCTCTCTAGAGTTCATTTCTCTTGCGAACTAACATGCTGTCGACACTAAATGCCTGAGGTAAATGTAATGCTGCATGAGATATTATTCTCAAACTGTTTTATTAATATCTTTCCGCAGTTAAAATACTGGTTGAGATTACATGTAAACATACCGTTTGATCGTCTTTTCTTCTGCACTTTTTACAGCAGTGCATTACCACGTGTGCCCCCTTCTGGATTGGAGTGTGGATCGCCTGTGATCTACTGTATTCGTCGTGTGACTGTCTGATCCGAACTGTGATGTTCATACCAGACAGTTTGGGACATTGTGAACGTGATGACGCAGCAACGTAGCGCAGTAAAACACTGAAACCATAAAGACATCATACCAGCATGTCACCAGATTCGAATTGTCTGAAGACGACGTGCAGGTGTGGCCGGGGTGTAGCAGCCTGACGCACTGTCTTGTTCCCCTTTCAGGGAACCGGGTTACATTTCTAGTGGAACTCAACGGCGCATCATGGCTTGACACTTTGGGAACTCAATACCAACGTCTCTGCACCACTGGACAATGCCTGCCCCATAAGGCTGTGTTTTTGCACAGACAGTTGTTGAGTGAATCAGCCCTGAAGTACTTGAGAACCTGGATTTGAATCCCTGTCTGGAATATAAAACCAAATAAATGTGTGTGGAGAGGACCATCCTGCCACAGCACAAACATCTTGCAAGGGTGCACCCCTATAGTGAGAACTTTGGAAGATTCAACACTTTAAGTGGAGTGGGTCCTAACCCCTAGAGGTGAATCCACTCCACACACCTCATAGGAAAGGGAGATCGCGTAAGTGATCCAATGCGAGATACCGAGGTGTTATCTGTGCGGACCAAAACATGATAGCCCCTCAAGTGTGGGAGGAAGTGTTTCAGAGCTAGAAACACTGCTCTCATTTCTAGGCAATTTATGTGCCAATGAAGATGAAGGTTCCCCCAAAGCCCACTGGCTGGACAGCCATCAAGAGCTGCACCCCATCCCATGAGGGAGACACGTCGTTAATGTCTTGTGACGGCAACACGCCCTGAGAGCCTGGCCAAAAATAGGGAAGAAAATCAAAATAGGGAAGAAAAGACTATCGCAACTTCCGCTTCATGCCGATGTTAAAAAAATTTTTATTTATAATTTATGTATTCATTTATGTATAAATGTATTAATATTTTAATAATATTATATATTGTTATTATTACTT
This sequence comes from Anabarilius grahami, assembly GCA_003731715.1. Lineage (NCBI taxonomy): Eukaryota > Metazoa > Chordata > Actinopteri > Cypriniformes > Xenocyprididae > Anabarilius > Anabarilius grahami. The sequence continues at coordinate 2,096,376 of RJVU01079141.1, forward strand.
TTATTAAACAAATCTGAGTTAGCTTCATTTACTCTGTGTGAAACACTATCAGACTTCTAGGCAGGAGACACTAGTTTGTGTTGTGAGAGTCAGCCAATTTATCCTCAGCTGGTTCCCGTCAGTGATGTGGAGACTGCTTTATTTCTGTATCACACTAACAATGCAGACAATGAGGGATGACATTCCCCATGTTCCTAAGAAACAGCTTTGAATCTGTGAAGTGATAACATGAACCTGCCTGAAATTATAAAATGTAGTCATAATAAGTCATGATAAGTTGTAGAGTGTGTAGGAGAAGCAGTTTGGAGCAGAAGCAACACAGCTTCCTCCAAAACACTCAAAAAATCTCGTCTCCATCTTGAAACTTTCACATTCTCCTTCTTTCAGAAACAAGCTCAAGGTTTCCTCTTCATGGGCTTGTAAAGGGAATCTGTGTTCCATTATGTATCAGACAAGTAATATCAACTAAAAGCCTCAAAAATGAATGTTTTGCCTTAGGGAAGCAGAGAAAATCCGCTGAGATGCCAATATAAAGTCTTAACTATGCCATTTTTTCTTGTATATGAGTGTGTTCTGTGCAGTGATAATTTTGTAAATTATGCCATAGTTTGTGGGATTAAGCAGTGGCAATATTGTTATACACACAACAAACAAAAGAAAAAAAAAAAGACTTTGAATCTCTGAATGACCTTGATTTTATTTACTTCTAAAATTTAGCAAAATACTGTCACATTTTGATATCAATTTTGTGTTATAAGTGTCTTCTGACAAAACGTAAGGTTTGTGTATAATTTCCCAATCTTTGTATCTCAGAAATACAAACCAAGCCAAAAATTATAATAATAATAATACTATTAATACAATTAATACTACAAGGTTATTCAACAGGATATTAAAGCTGGAAGTGAAAAATAACTTTTAAATTCAGTAAGTCAGAAACATAACCATGCATATAATCAGATAAAATAATCTGAA
>RJVU01079141.1:2125841-2137127 GCA_003731715.1 Anabarilius grahami
CTACTAAGAATTATCTAATTAAAAAATAAATTGTGATAAATGTGTGTGAAGTTATCTTAATTTTTGTAATTAAAACCTTGAAATAAACAAAGTTTTAAGAGTTAAGAGTTTGAAAAATATATAAAAAAGAAACCTTAATGCTTAAACCTTAATATGAAATTCATGTACATTTTTCAGCTTTTCATTCAAATATTTTCTGCTGATAATGTGATTTATAGTGCTATATTTAGTATTAAATTAGAAAAATTAAAATTGTTACAAAGATTGCTTTAAGTCTCTCAGTTTGGGCTTTATCTCATTTACCTAGAAGCTGATGTTAATGAAATCACCTAAGTGTCTGTTTTCTCTTTGCAGATGCCTCTTTGTCCATCTAATGGAGAGATTCTGACAGAAGCTTGTGAAGTGTTTCATGGCTTCCTAGCATGGCCTGAACCCTACTGCAGTGTGTGTCGTAACCTGCTCTCCACCTTACATCAAGAGCTTAGAGCTCCAGGTAGCACATTGGCATCAATTAACACAAGATAAACTTTTATTAGTCACCATCAAGCAACTGACTGCCTTTGTAAGGAACAGCTAGTTAACCTTGTCCTAATCTGCTAATTCATTGTTTTAATCAAGAAAAGTGCAGTGACATACTGCCCCTCAGTGGTTTCAAGAAGCATTGCAATTATTTTCAAAACAAGTGCTACACTTGTTTATCTGTTTTAAGAGCACTAGTAGTACCTTAAAGATTACTTAACACACACTCTAACATCAGTACTTTCACTAAGATTTTGATTTGTTACATAATGTTAAAATCGGATGAAGTAATGTGTTCTTGTGTGCATTTGCTTGTATCAGGAATTTCATACCACAGACTGGTAAGAGAGGAACAAGGCCTTGCCATCTCCACTCAGCGTTCTAAGATCATGTGAGTGTGTTTCCACAGAAGCAGGAGGAAATCCTGTTGTGTCAGTTATTGCTCAGCCCTTTGTGGTTTCAATCTTCACCTCTCTCTTCCTGTGTCAGTTCTTGGATATCCAAAATTTAATTGTCTTATTATAAGTATGTTTTAGCATGTCATTATGACATTAGTAAGATTTGTTATAAGTAGACAATTAAGGTTACTTTTTGATTAGACTATTAAACTAGTCTCTTTGTGTGTTCACTGACAAAAATGTACCTTGGTACTACCATGTTTTTTGGACAGGGCAGCATGGTAATACAGTGCACAGCATAAATGAGTACACCCCCTCTGAACAAATACAAAAGATGTATTTTCTTTATGATCACTAATACAATTAATGGAAAGACGGCAAAACTAAAATATATTAAACATAATAAAAACTGAGAAATATGTCATTAATAGCCATAAAATAAGTAAATTAGCCAATTTTGTTTAAATTAAGGATTGCAGAAATGAGTACACCCTAGATTTAATTCAACAAATGTATAATATTCTAGTACTTAGTATGCCCTCCATAATTTTGAATATACTGCTCTGACCCTTCTTGGCACGGAGTTTACAAGTTCATGACAAATTGTCACATCTGTCCTGTTTAACTCCTGGATGATGAGCTCCTTAAATGCCCTGATCTTTAATGGGGAGTGTTGCTCAACTCGTCTCTACAGAATCCCCCACAGGTGCCCAAGAGTATTAAGATTGAGTGCAATACATGTCCACAGAAGGTTTTTCACCTTGGGAGAATGCATATCCTCATTGTCATGTTGAAAAAATCCCCAACAATGCAGGGAATGAGGAAAGGGTAACATCATCTGTTTCAAGTTTGTGTATTAAATTACACAGTGGTGTGGGAATTCATGACAGCATTGATAAAGCACAACTCCCTCATACCTTCAGCACTCATACATCCCTATATAAGAGCTTTACTACCACTGTAAAGTATTTTGTAAATATGGGCTTTGGAAATGCTAACTAACTTTACTGTGCTTTGGCTACAGTAAGTAGTTCCAGTGAGAACAACAACCATGCATGTCATTTCTGCAGGCTGCATCTTACTCTGTGAGATAAACAGTCACTCTTTTTATAGCTTTTGCTGGCTCTGAGACACTCGCTTGGTATTTCTCATGCTCTTTGTCTAGCAAAAAAATCCCTCATCACTAAATGAAAGCTTAAAATGAAGGCCTGATTATTTCAGGGGCCTTGTCACAACTCCATTGTTTTTGAATTTCTGTGTTACTTTTGCTATATTTTCACATTTAAAACAATGATTTGGTAATCCTCTTGTACTACTGTCCTCTTTTGTGCTAAGAAATAAGTCTCCTGACAGTTCTCTCCCAAGTGGTTCCATTGTTGTCAGCATTAAGTCTGAGAATGATTCAGTGGGCTATATAACACTTTTAATTGTCAAGAAATTACTTCTCTTTAAATGTTTTGGTTCAACATACTTACCTGTTGATCAAACATTGCCTTAAACTTACACCAGTACATTTTTATTTTGTTTTATTTAGTAACTTTTAGGAGGGTGTAATCATTTTGGCTACACAACATTTTATCACCTTGTTAAAAAAATCTTATTTTCTGGAATAATTTTGACATGCTTCTTTGGTAATTGATTAAGCAGACTTGCTGGAACATTATCTCTAAAGAACCCTAACATGTCTTCTATGTAATTGAGTAATTGCTGACTTTCAGAAGTGTCAGAGGGGGTGTACTCATTTATGCTGTGCACTGATATATATATATATATATATAATAATTAATTATAATGACATTTTCATTGATTTTGCACAATAAACTATTCTGTTGTGTTAGGTTAACAATTTAAATTCAGTGTAAAATTTGGGTCATGAAACAAGACCAGTTGAGAAACACTATAATGCACTACCATTTAAGAGTTTCTGTTGGTTTGTTTGTTTTTTTTTAAAGAAATGTATACTTTTATTAAAAAAAGATGCATTAAATTGATCATAGGTAACAGTGAAAACTTTTACATTGTTACAGCACAACTCTTGTCAACATTGATAAATTGATGTTTATGTGACATTGAAGACCGGAGTAATGGCTGCTAAAACTATCAGCTTTGCCATTATTTATCATATTAAAATAGAAAAGTTATTTTAAATTGTAATTAAATTTTACTGTAATCTTACATAAAGAGAATTTCACCGTTTGCAGTCAAAACTGTTATAACAAGCTTTACCCATTCATCACATCCACTCAATACATCTATTTCTTCTCCATTAGCCACTAGTAATATTTTACAGTATTAAGGCTTTACTGTCTTTTTGGTCAAATAAATGCAGCCTTGGTGAGTGTAAGGACTTCTTTCAAAAACATTTAAAAAACTTTTGAATGGTAGTGTAGCTAGGGCAAGAGTGTCTTGCTGAGTTTAGCTCAAAATCCTAACCAAACACAACCGAACAAACTAATTAAGGTGTTCAGAATTACTTGTAAATTACAGGTGGGTTACGTTATACTCAAATCAAATATGCTCGAAAATAACGATTATAAAGCTTTTCTGTGGACACTGAGGTGTTTTCTCAGTGTTTCTGCTTCACTACAGTGATGTTTTCTGATGTTTTCTCTGTTGCAGTACGGTGTTGTTGATGAACCCGGCTGAGGTGCCTGCTGAGTTCCTGTCTGTGGCGGAGCAGCTCAGTGGAGCGGAGTTCTCACAGAGAGAGAGTAGCGTTACACTCATTAAACACAGCTTCCAGGCAGTGCTCGGAACTAAATATCCACTACAGACCATCAGCAGTGCTCTACAGGTACCTGTTTTGATGGGCTCCAAAAGACTTGAGTTGATACAGAGTGAACGTGTGTACCAGATTATGACTAAGTGTGTGAAGTGTTACGCCCACACTTTGTGGGAGTCAGGAAGTGTGTGATCTAATGGGGGGGAGGGGGTTGATAACTGGATGTGTGACCAAATGACGCATATGTGGGTTGGTGGGTGGCTAATGGAGAAGAAATAGACGGATTGAGTGGGAGTAATGGAGGGGTGAAGCTGGTTATAATAGTTTTGGAAATTGATGTGAGATTACTTGGAAGTTAGAATCAGAGGAAACTTCATTTGAAACACAGTTAAACATTCATCAAATGCTGACTTTAAATGACTTGCAACTACAGAAGAGGATATATGACTGAGTTGGTTCCTTTTCAGTGCCTTGGTGATGATGAGTTGGCACAGATCCTGTCCTCAGTGAGTGACTTTCTAGAGTCTGCAGCGGCCATGACGGATATAGCTAAAGCTCGGGAACATGTAGAGGGTGGTCTGGAGGCACTGCGAGAAAAACTTGGCATACCAGCCTCCAATGGCACGATGTCGGATGGTACAGTCTCACTTACTACTTCTAGTCCACCTCACAAACCCTAAAGAGACAAAGAAATGTGCTTTTAATTGCTACCAGACTTGAGTCCAACCTAATACTAATTAAACATGAGTATTAAGGTTTTCAACCAGAAAACGGGGCCCACTAGAACGCTTTCAAACTTCCATGTGGCCCCAATCTTAGAATTATTTACATTTTGTTATATTAACATAATCTTAATTTAAATGCTTTCATTATACCATCAACTACTATTCACTAGCTATCAATGATATGAATGAAGTATAAGATACTGTACATACACACATGGATTATGCTGCATCATAGACTATCTAGCCAAAGTATATGGACACCTTCTATTTAAAGCATGTGGCTATTTCAGCCAACATCTCAACAAACATTTTAGTAGAACAGGACCTTTTCTGTTGCAGAATGACAATGAGCCTGTTCACAGAGCGAGGTCCATATTGAAGTGGTTTACAGAGTATGATGGGGGAGAACTTGACTGGCTTGCTTAAAGACCAATCCCACTGACCACCTGTGAGATGAATTAGAACCTCAGCTGCAAACCAGGCTCCATTACCCATCACCTTACATTCTGTTGATTAAATAGGATCAAATCCCATGTTTCCCAGAAGAATGGAAACTGTTATAGCAAACTCTCTATTAATGCCAATGGATATGAAATATTTGGGTGCCCACATACTTTTGGCCATTTGAATTTGTGGTCTACATACTATAGGGTTTCATGGTTGTTGCTTGGTGACATACTACTCTATTTGTCTGGGCAGCAGTAGTACATATTACCTGGCACTGACTCTTAGAAATTTAACCAAGATGGATGGCCAACATGAAGCAATAAAGCTGATGGCATGATTTTTCAGCTTGGGAAACAGTGGTGTGTTGGGTTTGGAGTGGGCTGGTGATTAATGAGAAAGTCTTTGTTGTGTTTGTGTCACTAGGGGTTCTTCAGACTCTCAGCCTTCCAGCAGCCAAGTGCTACACCTTCCATTGGGACAAGGATAATTTTGGTAGGACACTGAATTCAAGCCAGTCCCATTTTTTTTTTCTCCCATGGCTTATTCAAACATTTGTTTGGCTGTTTTTGGAATTATAAACATTAGAAGATTAATTTACAGTCACTTTGATTTAGTTTAAACTATCATTAAGGGGTTTCATGAGTTGGAAGTTAATCCTCCAGCTAATAATGACCCTCTGAGTCATGATTTTCCATCTTGTTTTTTGCTAGATGTTCTAAACGACCTTCTAGACATAGAGTCTGAATTGACCCTATCTCAAACATCTGAGGGCATGGAGGAGGAGGATGATGTTGACAATGTTGACGTGGAAGATGATGAATATGATGACTTGGAGGAGGGGTTTATTTCAAATGGTTGCACTAACTATCGGGCATCAACTTTCTCCACTGTCTCCTCCCTTTCCACTGCCTCCAAAGACTCCATGTTCTCCACACTGTCGGTCGCTTCCTCCGAATACTCTCCCCTCTCTACGCTTTCATCCTCATCTCAAGCTTCGGGCACAGATAGTGACTTCTGTGAGGACGCAGAGGAGGACAGTCTGAGCACAGCGTCAGTGTCCAAGGCCAAAACCACCGCACGACTTTCCAAGCGCCTCTCACGACTCTTCAAACCTCGCAGCAGCAACTCTCTCTGTCGAGCCAAGAGCCTGGGCAGCCCTGAGGCTAAAGATTTAGTAGTGGTCGTCCGCTCGAAGAGATCCAATTCTCTGCCACAGCAGGTGCGGCTACGGAGCTCTGATGTTGGGTTCCCAGTGCCCCCCCTCTCACAGTTGCAATACGTTTGCTACAGGAGAAGACCCATTCTGAGTAGCGATGATGAGGAAGGGCCAGCAGGGGCCACTACGCTCAGAGTGGTGGTGTTTGGGGCAGATCATGTGGCAGGGAGGGTTGCCCGTGCCTATGGCAGTCTAAGGAAAAGAGAAAGAGACTGTCCGCACCTCACCAAAGCTTTCAGGATGAAGTTTTTCTTTGTGCCTGTAAGGAGGGATACAACTCCAGCCAACTCTTCTTTGAAGAACTCTGGTTCTTCTCTGCAGCTCTCAGCAAGTCCACTGAAAACAGCCGTCTCTAGCATTGTGAGTGAAATTACAACTTTACTTTGGTTTTTGCATGTACACTAAGGTATGCGTATAGTGCCGGTGTAAAATAATTTTGCCATCAGCATAATATGACCATAGCCTGTAGCCTACTTGTGGGAGGGGGTTAAAAATTCTTGCAATTCTAGTTTTAAAAAAACTAAAAAAAACAATTTTATTGTTCAAAACTTCTGGAGAAAAATGGTGCAGACATTGGACAACGATGAAACTTACTAATATGCTTGTGTCTACTGCCTGTGTTCGCGCACACTATCAAATGGTGTATATTAAGTATATGCTTTCAGCTGCATTTAGAAGTTTTTGTGTCAAAACTAAAGTAAAATTTGGGCTGAAGGCTTTGTTTATCAGGCATTAGGCTTTAGAAGCGACTGACTGTCTGCAAAAATCTCATCCATTTGTTCAGACGCATACACTCTGCAGCTAAATTGTCACTTCTCTAATTCCCATTCTGTACACAGAAATTTACTGGCATGACAACACATCAATGACCAAACTCACTTACGGAAAATTTGGTTGAGACAAGTGAATTTGTTTTAAATCTGCAAAGTGTGTGTACAGAACCGATCTGAACAACTAGTTTTTAATGAAAAGTACATCACATGTGTGCCTTTCTTCTCCAAACAATTCACAGGGAGAGAAGTATGTCTTGACTCTTTTGTAAATTTTTTTTGCAAGTGTGTTGCTCTCCACCGTAGCTCTCACCAGCCCTGCAGTAAATGCAACTACTAAATTCCCTATGATCAAAAGTAGCAAACACCAAACTGCCGCAAACCATTGCTGTAATTTACTCTGCGTCAATCATTACAGTTTCACATGTGGTTACTGTATTCCGTACACACATGAATCACCAATTTAGGAGATTTACTCATGCATTTAAATGTAGTTATCACTCTCACAACTTTTAGTGTGTATGGGCCATTGCTTAAATGGATATCAAACCACATCTATGATGATGTTAAACTGGTCTAGCTGGTATCCCAGCCTGGCTAAGATATTCTGGTCTCTCTTTATAGTTTTAGGCATTTAGGCATTTTTTCAGCAGGTCATGCTGGGACCAGCTACATACCAGTTTAGCCAGGTTGGGAGACAGCTAAAAAAAAAAAAAAACTTAAACCTAAACCTAAACCTAAAGTTTCAGCAGGCATATGGATGTAGATTTTTGCCTCTGGTCTTAGATCCCTAATAAAGTCCTACATTTTTAAACAATTATCATATCAACAGTTTTCATTCATTGTTAAATTGGAATTAATTTATCGACAGGATCTCAGTGTGAGTGGGACGGAGGACAGCACTAATGACATAGCTAATCTGCTGGGAATGCTGGATCCCTGGTATGAGCGTAACACTCGGAGTCTGCTGGACCTGCCTGTTAATGTGGTGTGCCAGGTGATACTCTCACGTCCACACAAACTCATTCACATGAACAGAGAATACAGTCACATCCAAATAATCAGTAAGAAGAACAAACATCAGTAAACCTTTCATTCAAATAGTTTTTGGCAGGGTCACACACGCACACAAAAAAAAAAACACATCCCATAAAACCACTCATGTGAGGAACTTGCGTGTGTGAAAGTGTGTTTTGAATTGTTTTGATTATCACCATGGCCAAAAAAAAAAAAAAAAAATCTGATCAAATGACTGACAAACAATAGATATTAACATTAAATGCTCTTTCCTTAACAGCAAACATCGAAGATTGATTCAGACTTGTCCGAGGGCACAGCTGAGGAGCGTTTACCGATATTTGCTGACCTGGTGCTCTATTACTGCCGCCATGCCGCCCGCCCTGCCCTCATTCAGCTCTATCAAGCAGAGGTGAATAAAAACAAGCCATTTCCTCATTCTCTGGCAGTTTCGGTCATAGATCTTAAAGTTGTACCATAAAAGTTGCATAGACTTTTTAGTTATTTATAAATCCATTATTATAGCAATTACTGTCAGGCAATATGTGGAGCATCTTTCTGCAATGGGTTCTGTGTTTAAAAAAAAAAAAAAAAGAATTATACATTCATTCAAATTTGTTTGTTTCACTGCAGAAATTGTTTAAGACATGCTCTATGATATCTACATACATTTTTAGATATCTACATAAATTTTTTCTTGGACAACTACAGTATTTCATTCATCTTTTCTGGATTGTTTTGTAACTTGTCTTGCATCTTATATGACCATGATGCAATCCTTAGAAAGAATTCTTATTCTTGACTATAGTTGACACTAGCTGGAGGAGAGAGACGGACTGAAGTGTTTATTCATTCTCTGGAGCTGGGCCACACAGCTGGTACAAGAGCCATCAAGGCCATGGGTGAGTGTGAATAAACATCATATCAGTTCAGATCTTTGTATCTGTGAATGGCCAATTTCACATTATTTGATGATGTTTGCTTAGTATGATTTCCTTTCAGAAAAGTTTTTTCCCCCCTTTGGGTATATTAAAGCAATCACCAGGACAATATTCCTTTCTAAGCTCATATACACAGATGAGCCAAAATATTATGACCACCTGCCTAATATTTTATTGGTCCTGTACGTGCTTCCAAAAACAGCGGCAACCCACTAAGGTTCTACAAGACCCCTGAAGGTGTGCTGTGGTATCTGGCACCAAGACATTGGCAACAGATCCTTCAAGTCCTGTAGTTGTGAGGTGAAGCCACCATGGATTGAACTTGTTGGTCCAACACATCCCACAGATGCTCAGTTGGAGTGAGATCTGGGGAATTTGGAGGCCAGAGCAACACATTGAACACACTTGTGAAGGGGTGTGCCTGTTCTGCAACAATATTTAAATAGGTGGCATATGTCAAATTAACATCCACATGAAAGGCCGGATTTCCCAGCAGAACATTGCCCAGAGAATCACACTCCCTCCTCCGGCTTGTAACGGGCAGGAATAATGGGCGTTGATTACGCATTATGATTGCATACGCATTATGCAAAAGGGGCGTTTAGTGTGTGTTTCTCTTCACATGTTATCACTGTGCAGCTTGCTATTGTCTGCATAATTAACTGAAGTATTTTTTTGGTAGTAGCACATCTTCACTTCTCAGAAGTTAAGTTATTTTGGAGCAACAGAAGCAGCTTTAAATTCAGACTAATCAAAAATGTTTACACATCATAAAAAAAAAAGGAAGAAGAACTTTTCAGATCCTGTTATAATAGCTGTATTGTGTTTTGCTGTAGTTAAGGTGATTAACTTGACTTCTTTTCTAAAGAATCAAATCTTTTTATTATTTTTCAGGTGCTGCCAGTAAGAGATTTGGCATTGATGGAGACCGTGAGGCTGTTCCCTTGTCACTGGAAGTGACTTACAACAGAGTAAGATGAACAATTCCAGTGTTTTGATTAGTTTTTTTTTTTAATGCAGATCAATTTTAATTTTAATGTAAGTAATCCAATTTTCATTCATCCTCTCTTTTTTTGTCTTTACATTCAGATACATATCAGTGGCAGAAGTCAGAAGACAATGTCAGAAAAGTCCTGCACCTCCATAAACCTGCTAAAAGCCTGCAGGAATCCTGAGGAACTAGGTAGAAAATAACACTGATCTCACTATAGACAGAACTTTTAAAAATGTATTTTAATTAGGAATGATAATTAAATTTAAATTTAATGAAATGATGAATGAAATGAATTGATATGCTTATGGACTGTAAAATCCAACTGAGTGCAACACTCCAGATTCCGAAAAAAACAACAAAAAAAAACATTCATTTTCTCCATAGAGGAATTCATTTTTAATTAAAACTTGAGCTACGAGGTTGTTTATCAGTTGTATATGCTTTGTTGAACCCATCAATTATTTTAACTTATGTTTTAAATAATTGTGTATACACATATGTATATACATATGTTTTAACATATGTTTATTGTTCATTTTTATTTTGATTGTGATTTGCAATGCTTAACAGTGCCTCTTCACAAATTATCTCATATATGAATATTTGCTTCAAATGCAGCAAAGATATTCTTTTTTTTCCCCCCGCAGTTTTGATTGTTAGTGCATTTAAATCTAAATCAGCCAAGTCACAAGTGCTTCATTCATTTCTTTTTCTTTAGATTCTAAAATGGAGTGCCTTCATTTGACAATGACAGAAGTGCTGAAGAGACAAAACTCTAAATCAAAGAAAGGCTACAATCAGGTGAGCAGGAAGGAAGTATGGGAGAAAACTGAGCTGCGGTTTAAACAGCCCGAAACAAACTTAGCGCAAACACCTACAGTTACTTCTCTCATGTGGTTTCTGCAGCGACATATAGCAGTCGACAAACAACAATTTTTTTTTTTTACCAAGAGCAAACATCTTGGTTTTTATGCAACTGTTTCTATACCAGTTTACACGACATGGCTCTTGTTTTTACACCTTTGTGTTTTTGGTGTCAGTCGTACTTTCACTTTTACAGTGACAGTGGTTACTCTTTGGTTCACTTACACCACACACTGACTGTACTTTATCTTGTTTTGTAATCATTTGAAAAGAAAATATACTGTTTGTTACAAATGTTTAAAAAAAACAAAAAAAAACAATCAAAACACCATTAACAATGCTCTTTTATACTTGCATAGATTAAGCTAAAATGTTTATGAATATGAAAGTTATTCAGGAGATTCATGTTACAGTATTTTAATGTTTTATTTAGATAATGTTGTTTTCTAATAAAATGTTGTTCGTATTCCAGCAACTGACCACCACACAAGTAAAAGTGGATAAGGTTCAGGTTAGCGGAACTTGCAACACCACCTTTGCAGTTTGTCTGGACCAAGATGAGAAGAAAATTTTACAGAGTGTTACCAGGTACAGTTTGTTTTTGTTGGCTTTTTATGCTAAAGTTTGGCTAAAAAGAAAATGTTTAATTCACAAAATATAAATATAAGACTTT